>VXAL01007463.1:115905-189960 GCA_013399475.1 Chauna torquata | reverse complement strand
GAATGTCTGTGGGTAACAGAGACTTTTCTAAGTTCAGTTGGAAGTCAGGGCTGGCAGGACAGGTGAAAGGTTTCATGTTTCCAGAAGAAAGCTTAGGGTGGCTGCAGAAGACAACAGGTAGGTGGTGTCTGAACCCTGGGTAAACATTAGTTGTGAATAAAGTAATTCCTGTGAGGAAGGAGGATGCTTTCTTCTTGCTCTGTAAGTTTTTTCAGACATGTTAGGCTATGCTCCTCAGTGGAGCAGAACAGGGAGGGTAGGGCTGTGAGAAAAGCCCCTTTCTCCAAAGTATCTGTCAGCAGTTTTAGGTCCACCTTACACCAGTGACAGAGGAATGGCTCCTGGAGGTGAGGAATAGAGAAAAGATCTTGCCCACAGGAGAGGTCACCTCCTGTGGAGCATTCACACAGGGTAAGTATTCCTCACTTCCCAGCGTCACTGCATGGACCAGGACCGTGCCTCTCATGGCCACCAACACCAGGAGGGGGAAAAAATATCTTGGTGGCACATATGTGGTATGTCCATGACAGAAACTATGCTCATGGTGAATTTGAAACAGTTTTTTTTTTTATTACTGCAACTAGGCATTGCTACATTATTTGTCTCAAGTGCACGAAGTCATTGAATAATTGCAAAAAGAGGTGTAAGAGACTGTAACAAGTATCCCCCCAAGTCATTTTTATCTGTAGAGATGTCATAGACCAGTTACATTTTTATATGCTATATTAGCATAAATTCAACTTAAATTTTCAAAAGCAGTTTTGCTTTAAGACTACACTGTGTCTTTACCATTGCCTTTCGCTCTCTGAAGCTTTGAAGTGACTCAGGAGGTCAAGGCACCGCCCGCGGTCAGCTCTCAGCATTTCCATGGATGCAAATATTCTGACTCTGCGACAAGGCTGAACTGATACTATCATCCTATTTCTAAGAGGCAGCAGACATTACAGTCTTGCGAGCTGTTTTCTTAACAGAGGTAAGTTGAGGATACACAGGCCAGAGTTTCCTCATGAAACAAACTTGTTTATTGCTACGATCCCCTCTGCAAAGCTTGTAAAACAGCACACAGAAGCCCCCCTTAGGAGATCTTGGTGCCGACACAGATGCTGAGTTCTGCAGAAGCTAGTTGTTCACCTGAGTAGCTGCCAACAGACGAAGAATGGGAAGCAGAGTGTGAGGTCCCTTGCTTTGCCAACACCCTCGTCCTGCCTGGAGAGACCTCAGGAGCGGGCCCAAGTGCAGGGCAATGCTGCTGAAGGCGGACGGAGCCCTCCTGGCCTGGTGTCCAGCAGTGCCACCCTGTGACTCCCTGCAAACCAGCCTGGGAGCAACTGGAGCTGCTGAAATGTCCTGGGGTTTGGAGCTCTTTAAAACACAGCTTTAAGCCTGCCTTCCTTCTTGAAATATTGCCCTGTAGAATGCAAACTTTTGTGAAACTCCTAATCTCGGAAAAACTTAGAAATCAAAACACTGGGGTGCAATGTTACTAGTTGCTCATCATTTCCACTGATGTAAATACCAATATCGGTAATTATCATTACCCCTCTGTACATTTCCTTTCTGGTACTATGGCAATCTCTGCACCACATATGCTATTCAGAGGGTTCTTCTTAGAATACTTATTCAGATTTGCTGATAAATGTGCAATTTGCAAATGCAATCCCCAACTGAGCAGTCCATTCCTAATTAGCAAACTGTTTCTGCCACCTATGAAAGGTATGTGTTTAAGTGCTTTTCTGGGTGTGGACTTAAACAGACAATGTTGTACAGAGCGAGGGCCTGCAGAAGGCACAACATTCTAGCATTCTGTACAGGAAGCCACCATTTATCTCTTACGTGTAACCTTTCTTCTGGGAGCAGAGTTTTTGTTTAGCATAGGTGACAAACCATGTTAATAGCAACCAAAAAGAATAATGTTTCTGTCCTGCACTGCTGCTACATTTAAACTTAGCAAAATTGGCTTTTTGGTTATCAAAAAAAAAAAAAAAAAAGAACTGTTGTAGGACTACGCAAAGATAAGTCACACAGCTGCTATGAGAGAAGAGCTCTCGCTGGAATGTCAAATAAAAACAGGAAAAAAAATCAATGGAATCAATTCTAAAAGCCATCTGGTCCCTATATGGGAGAAATTAGAGTATAAACGCAACTATCTCCCTCAACCTTTCATCTCTGGGAAAGGTGAAATTTTAAGCCATGATATCCTCCATTACTCATCTCATTAGTCATCTTACCATTATAATTGGTATTGCTAGGCTTGATGCTTGCTTTCCAGCTTTTAACCTACCCCCGGTGAACAGGGAGTGAAATTAATCAGCTCTCTAAGGGCTGGCTGTCCCTTTGTGATAGGTCATCAAAAATCTGAGTGCATGTTGTGAGAGGGGGAAGGATGTTTTCCTGGAAGGCTTCTTTCAATGTCTGTGCATTCTATAAATGGGCCTTGGGAACTGGACATTTTCCTAGTTAAGCTTATGAAATAATTTACCATTTTAAATGGCTGAGGGATTCAGCTCAGGACTAAAATTGGCCTGGCTTCCTCCTTTTCCTTATACTTCTGTCTGTTGATTCACATGTTGCTCCATTTCTCTGTAGGACTTCTAGATTTGCAGACCAGAATTGCAGAAAAATTTGGATTGGAAGAGATTGGTTGCTCCAGCCTGCTTATCTAAGCAGGGCAACTTCTGTGCTGGGCTAAGTTGCTCAGGGCCATGCCCAGAGGAGTTCTGAGCACCTCTAAGGATGGTGATTGCACATCCTTTCTGGGCAGCCTGCTCCAGTGTTTGAGCATCCTTGTGGTGAAATTCTTTTCCGTGGTGCAGCTGGTGTCCTTTGCCACTTGTCCTTTTGCTGTTATTCCTTCAGGAAGCATCTGGTCTTGCCTTCCTTAAAACCACTCACTGGACAGCTGAGAACTTCAGCCTTCTCCTCACCGAGCAGTCCCTCAGCCTCTCCTCTCATATCATGTGCTCCAGAACCCCATCCACATTCGTAGCCCTTCACTGGATCCACTCCACTATGTCCATGCCCTGCCGGTACTTGGGAGCCCAAAACTGGGCACACTACTCCAGATGCAGTCTCAGAAATGCTTTTTAAAAAAAAAAAAAAGAAAAAAAATTACTTCCCTGACTTGCTGCTTCTAGCCTTACTGATGCAGCTCAGCCTGTGGTTAGCGGTCATCACTACAAGAACATAGTGATAACTCACGGTTATAAGAAGAGAAGTGAATAATTTAGAGAGAAATGAAATTGGTACTACAAGAGATGAATAAACTTAATGCTGAATGCAGGAATGGTGTCCATTACAACATTGTAATTTGTTGTATGAAATTGTTTGAAGCTTTCACTTGAGGCTAAAACCTTGGAATAGTCATCCATATTAACTTTAGATGCTAATTATAGACTTCTACACTTAGGGGATATTTCCAGCGGTGGGGTCCAGAACAAGCAGGTGACTCCACCTACAGGGCTTAAGATGCAATATACAGGGGCATTTACAACCTTTGGGCAGTGCCTTTGTTTGGGCTTCGTCCTTCATTATATTTACAGACAAAACAAAGTCAACCTCTCCCCATTAAGATGGATGCAAGATTCAACATACCCATTCACAGTTTCAGATATTTTACATGAAACTGAGTATGTATTTTCTGCAAAATGTGTGTTTTGATTCTTTCTCTTTCTTCCAAGATACCACAATATTTCCTCCAAGGTGCTACAATCCTTTCTTCTGCAGTGTAGGTGTTTACGAGCAAAGGTAAATTTAGCTTTACATCAGATATTTTCTGATATTCTTCTGTCTTTGCAGTATAACTCTACAAATGACATTTTAAAAGGAAAAACAAAGGGAAGGAAGAGGCAGGATTCATTTAACATTTTCTTAAATATGTTAGAAATGCAAGAATCATCTGACCACTATCACAGAAAACTGTACTATTGATGTCTTTGCTAGAAGGGTCTACAAGACATGTGTTTCACCTGTCACCAGCCTCACAGGTCACAAATCATTCTGATATAACCGATAATCAACATAAGACATGCAGTAAGCGAATCAAAGGCAAAAACAATAATGAACCACAGGAAGAGTCATGGGAGAGAAGCCAGACACATAAATAGAGAAAGACTGAGATTAGGCCGTAAGTAGGGGTATGTACATACGCACCTAGGTCCCCAAAACCAGTACTGTGTTTAGTTAGGCTGAGCGCCCAGCTGAGCTTGGGAATCACTTTGTACTCCACACAATAGAGAGCTAAAGCTCCCATCTTTTTGTCCTTGCCAATCCAACAGCACATAAAATCAGTCTAGATCTGAGATCTGGCTTGCGGGCTGATCCTGGATGCGTGAGTGGGACAGAGAACTGAGGACATCAGAAATTAATACCACTAAGAGCCTGTGAACCTTTACACAGCATCTGCAGCATGCCAAGAGAAAGCAAACCTCTCCCCTTGCGTGGCATCACACCACGCATGCCAGGCAAATGTGGCCAGCAAGTAAGAGAATTAAAATGGCAGGAATAGCAACCCAGGCACCTATCAGAGGCAGGATAACACTCAAAAGAAATCTAAATTTTAGGACTTGTCATGTATAGATGGTCTTCTTAAAAAAAAAAAAAAAAAAAAGCAGGTGCTACTGATGATGAAATATTTAAGGCAAGTTTGGATCTTAAAACGAAAAGAGAACATGGTTTCGTTCTTAAATATGGCTATCAACACCCTTACATCCCCAACTATAAGGTAAATTTTCATCTTGAATTTTCGGCTTAAGGTTTTTTTTTTTTTTTTTTTCCTGGCAAACACACCTAAGTTTGCATGTATAAATGGTGAATTGTTTTTATGAACAGTTGCTCAGGAGCAATGAATTACTTTTAATCCCAGACACTGCTGTAATGACCAAACTCAGCTCCAGGGTTAGAGAAATGTAGTTCTTAAACTTCTGGTGCTCCTAAGCAAGAAAATGTATGTATTTTATCACTAGTTGTTGAAATTTATGGCATTGAAATAAAGAGCTAGCTAAAGGCTGACTCAGCCAAATCTACTCACAGCATGGGCAGAAGAGTGCCTAAGTTATTTTTGAGGGGGAGAGCATGTCATCTAAATTAATACAGAGGAATTGCCTCATAAGTCATCTCTACAGTTGTGCTGCACTACACTAGTGAGAAGACCAGAGTTCAGTGCTATACTCATTTTGCAGAGGTAGCACCGATTCATCTGTTTTGGATCTTCATGTCATTTCACCCAGGTGAGTTGTAATGAGACTCAGATTAAGAAGAGGAGCAGGCTAGCTAGACCATTAAACCCACCATTAAATCCCAGTGAACTCTTCAAGAAGCCTACGTCATGTGCTGAAAGGCTGTATGCTGTTGCTGATGACTCCAGTGAAAAAATGTGAAATACACTGTATTCTACCTAAAGAGAAAGAAATATTAGAAACAGAAAAGTGGGCAACACTGCACCATTATTAGTATGTGTCTAATCACTGTTCTTCCTGAACCTGTAGGGCAACCAAAGCAATTATATTTTAAAGCATATACTCACCCTGAGTGTTGTATTTTGTAGACCTGTGTTTCAATGAGCACTCTGGAGAAGTCACTATTGGTGAACAGAGCTAGTGGGAAACAGTGGTTTCTTTTCACATTCCTGAGGTATTCAGGAGTCCAAGAGTTTTGGATATTTTTGTTAGACTTTTAGGGAAAAAAGAAGTATGTGTGTGGAACTCTCAATGGATGAGAAAACTAGGGAAAAAAACTCCTTGAGAAATTCATGGAGCCCCTCACCTGTGGCATCCTTCAAACGGGATCTGCTCCCAGGCTATGAACTGTGGGATTATTTCTGGCCTCTCAAGAGCAGGCGTGCTTCCAGGACAGACTCTGGGCTCCTGAGGGTTGCTCCACCTGGCTGGAAACCAGGCATATGTCTCAAGGTCCCTCTCCCTGAAATCAGCGTCAAATAGTTTGTGTTTGAAGAACATGACACCTTTCAATGACAACCTGGAAATTTTCTGGCTCTTTCTGTTTGGGAATTCTCTCAGAGAAGCACTGGAGTTTATGGAGGCACTTCTCTGGTGTGGCTTTGCAAGGCACGGCTTCCCTCCACTCTGCTGCTAATGGCAGTGTAGCAGAAACATGTACCAATCTGCTCATTAGAGTGCAGGAGAAACAAACTGCACAAAATAGTCTATTTAACGACAGGGAAAATGTAAACTTGACAGGGTTTAGAAGGAGGCTAAATGTAGTCAGGCACCAGAAACTGTGAGAAGCGTAATGTAATCATATGTTCATGCTTTTATTGAGCACAGAATTCATTTGAGAAAGAAAAGTGGAGGATGTTTCACTCACAAGTGGTATTGCTTGTAAGGAGATAGCTGATTTCCCAAGAGGATTGCTTGATGAAGGATTGATATTTTTTTCCTTCTGTTTTATTTTATTCTTTTTTCTTTTTAGAATAGAAGTTCTTGCTGTTACAAATTATAACCTTTCTTTTCTAAGCAGATATTTCATTCTTTCTGATAGGTATTCAAGGTTTTAGAGCTTTGTGACAACACTTTGAAAACTAAGAAAATGCCCTTTAGCTCCCAACATATCTATTTTGAAATTCATTGCTTGCACTGTTTGTATACAGACTGTGACAGCAAGAACAGAATCGAGATGCTGATGACACACTCCAGCAAAAGGAAATCATATAACCCAGGATACTCAGTACAGCCCTGAAAATGACTGAAGTGCACCGGAGAAAGCAATGAGCTGTGGCTCTCTTTTAGAACTCGTTTGCTTTTGAGGCACCTTTTCTGAAAGGATTGAGCTGCCACAAGACCAGGAAGTGCAGAGCTACAATTCAAAGAAAAGAAAACATCTCTACAGCATCTCCAAAAATTGGACTAATTTCTGTGCAGTGTGTGCTATTTTGTTGGCTATGCCAATAACAAAAGTTTGGAGATGACACTTAAATGCTGTAAGGAGTGCAGGGAAGGGCAAAAAGTGTAGTGTGGGGAATTAAATGAATGTGTTAAATATGACAGAGGTTTGGAGAGTATAATACCTCCAGGCCTAGAAAGAAGGTGACAGAAGGGGATCTAATTGCATTATATAGTCCCTAAGGAGGTCCATGTAATAATATGTGACAGAATGCACTCACACTTCAAGGGAATGGATAAATAATCATAGACCTTGCTTGGAAGGAAGGAATGAACAGTTCAGACTATCCATGAAATCCCTAGCATTTCTCCCAGAAGGCCCTCGATGACATAAAAACAGGCTAACAAATGAACTAATTATGCCAAGAAACATACAGATGCACATTAACATACTCACATACATACACAGACATATATACGTAAATATATTTAAAGGATTGTATGTGTTTGATGACTAGAGATGAAATGCATCTGCTAATCTATCATAAATAATGCACAAGTGTGTGGATTTCTGCCCACTTTGTGTCTCTGTTTTTTCACCAACGGGTGCTAGTCCTTCCGAACAGAGGCAGATTTCACTGAGTTGCCTGAGTCAAGCTGAAGGGCCTTGGCACTGGTGGATGTTTTGTTATCTGCTTTTTGTTTTGTTTTGTTTACTCTGCCCAAAAGGAAAAAAAGCAAACAAATAAAAGAACAGAAAACAAACGTGGCTAACATGCAGTATGGAGGAAAACAATGGAGCCCAGACAGTCTGTGACAGAGGGAGTCACACCATTGTAAACTACAGATTTTTTTTCAAAGTGTAGACAAATTGCTATTTCAATTATGTTTAGCTGCGACAAAGACAGATACGCTTCCAGAAGAGATGACAAATATTGCTGCAGGCAAAACAGGAACACAGTTGGGATTTTTCCGCTGTGAGATTCCCTCGACTTTGCACATGGTTGTACGTACTCTTGTATCCACCAAAGCCCAGCTGTGCCCAGCTGACCCCTGGTACAGAGCATTTCAGGCACACCAGCTCCTGTAGCCAGAGGCACAGAGGAGGGTGACTGCGCTTGGCATGGCATTTGCCTATATTTGCTTTCCATCTTCAGTCACCTTTTAAGCACAAACCAGGTGAAACTGCACACTGCAGCAGTGACCACCCTCAGCAAGATGAAAGCAGTTGTGCAGAGGTGTTTCTGTTAGCAGATTTGCTCCAGTATTTTAAGGTGATTTATTCCGACCTATGGAAAATGCAGGCACATTGAACTATCTTGAATCTACAGCTGAATTTTCTGTGCTAACAGACAATCTCTTCCTTTCTCTTTAAGAGACTTAATTGGCCCAAGCAGTTGCAATGACCTTGTCAGAACAATGAGTTGTTCTCAGATATCCTGAGAAGCGTACAGAGTATGTTGCTAACTAGTGCACTTCATTAGGTAGCACACCTAAGTTTGGAAGGCTCAGAACTAGTTGACGGAATCACAGAGGCTCACTCTCCTGTGCTTCCTGATTGTATAACACTGGCAGGCATTATAATGTCAGAAAATTAACTTTCCAGCACAAACCTGTAAATGTTGCTTTGAACTATACATCAAAAGGAACCATATATCCTCTGCTGCTGGTGTCCCTTTCCATTGAATTGCTTCAGTTTCTCAGAACTGTCGCTGCCAAACGTTTCCACACGGAACAAAGAGCAGACACGTGTCTGGCTGGCAGGCCACCGGCAGCATTTAACACTAGATGGATCACGGTCAGGTTACTTGCTTGTGTGGCAAAACTGCGAGTTTCCTAGGGGCCCGTTAATACTTCTTCCTGTTAAATCTGAGTTGATGCACTGATTAGCAGTGATTGGCAATACAGTAATTACTCTGAGTAACAGAAAGGAGGAACCAGTTCTCCCTCTGAAAACAAAATTCCTGTGTGCATAACGTGCTTTACCCCTGATTAGGTGCTCCTGGAGGTGAAAACCAACACTGTTTAGATTCTGAAATCTTCAGATACTGCCTTTTCAAAAAAGTTTGAGTTCTCTGAAGTGCCTGAGCAATTGCAGAGTAGGAGCACAACAAAAACAAGGGTGTTTTATGGTTTTTGGGAGGTGCATTCCTAACACCAACTTTATGCCTTTCTGTTTGCCCTCTGCACAGTAGAGATGTACACTCTTTGGGGCAGAAACTTGGTGGGGGAAAGGTCAGCAAGATGCCTAGAAATGAACTGGTAGGAGTATCTGCTCATCGTGGCAAGACCCAAATCTCTGCATGAGGACCTTCTTTATCCCCGTGCCCCTGGCTGCACTGAGAGAGCCCAAAGTAGAGGACGACTTCCAACAGTCCTGGTGAACAGCCACAGGAGTGGCCTTGTGTAGTGTGTCGGACAGCCGAGGTCACTCCCATGTGCCAACAGGCAATCAGGCTTTGCTGTTGGGATGTTCCTGGGACCTATGAGGGCCATAGAGATGAACAGAGAGAATCTCTGACAGGACATAGCCCAGTAACTGTCATAGCCTCCATCCTAGAGGCAGCTGCGTCCTCCTGCCTGTCCCCTGCCTTTAATCACCTTTCGGGTCCCTGAGCTGGAAAGCGCTACCTCCCCTACACGTTCTTATATGGCAGCATAGCTGAAACACACACTGAAGTGTATGTTTAAAACCCAGATAACACAGGGCCAGATTGTGCTGGGAAAACATCCAATTCAATGTGTTTTAAAGACAGTCAAGCCACTTCTGTCAGTCAAAGTCACATGATGCAGAAAAATGCACAGAATATTTAATTTTAATTTAGTAGAAGTCATTTTGGTTTGAGCAAGTCATTTTGGCTGCATGCTGTCTACCGAAAAAAATAATTTATAGACATTAATTGTAAGAAAGAGAGAAGCTTTTTGCTTCAAAGAGCCCATCAGCAAGCTGTCTTTCCTGTTTTATCAGTAAGCAAAGCTGAGAGCAAATAACAGATGGGTACATCCCTCAGCGCCAGCAATGAATGTTCATGAAATATAGCAAAATCTCCCTCCAGTGTGCTATGTTTTTTAACAGTAGTAGTAGGTGTGGGGCAGGATGAATAACTAGCTCAGATCAAAGATCCTTTTTCTCCTACTGAGAACATGGCAGCAATTGGCATTTCGGCAATGACTGCATTATTTTCGTGTCATTGTGGAACGAATGACAAACAGCTTCAGCAGACATGGAGAATGGATTTTACAGAGTGAGAGGAGCATGAGAAGGGTTTGTAGGACTGGACTCAGAATCCCAAAAGACAAAAAAAAAAAAAAAAAATCAGTTTTCTTACTGCCACATGAACAGTTAAACAGGCCTGTTCCATCCACAGAAAACTCAGATTAGATGACCAAGTGGGCTTTGCATTGTGGTATCAAACCTCCAAGCCCAGGGACAAAGCAGAGGAAGAGGCAGTTGGCATCACTCAATGAGCCGATGGGTGGCTTGAGTGTCAGAAGGAGCATGGTCGTGTTAAATCAAAAAACCCCCTGGGCAAACACCGCCTGGTTATCGACAACCACGGTGCCAACATAGCATTTCTGATACCCGTGCTGACCTCCTACACACCGCTGCATGGCTTTGTAGGTACACCTTGCAGGACTAAGGCTGGGATCTGTAAAAGCCAACATCTAGAGTAGGGAGCTGTTTAGCCTGACCAGCAGAAAGCAAGACAGGAGTTTAGATTCCTTGTCCAGAAATGAGGGAGGGAAAGGTCTCTGTGCAAGTTCAGGGCTTGCAGCTGTGAAAGCTGGCTAGGAGGTACAGGCTGAGGCTGGTCAGCATCTCCCCACTTCAAACTAACAAGCAAACAACAAAGTCAAATGAATAGTGGAGAGGCCACTAGCATAGCTCTGAGGGCTTGAGGGGATTTTAGTTTCCCTCAGTCCTTTTAAACAATGTGAGAAAGAGAGACACTCTCTGCAAGCATAGAGCTGAAGTTCCTCATTGATTTAATATTGAATCTGTTTTCGCAAGTGGAGCCACTTCAACAGGGGAAATTCAGTGTGCCTCTAGGTGGTGCAGGTGAAGGTTATGCCTGCTTGTGAGTTCTGCAGGGGATTTACCACTGCACAGATGCCGAGTAGGTCTGTAGGGGTCCAGCCCAGACTCATTCTGTGCAGTACCAACAGGCAGACTAAAGCTGAGTATTTTCAGCATCTAAATTTCAGGTCAAGGTACCAGAGAGCTAAGTCTTATCTGCAAATCTATTTCTTACTTACCAATGACAACCTTTACAACTGTTATGCATGCATTCACTATCTGTTAGTTTACGCTCAGCTACTCAGCTATTATTCTAGCTGTATTTAATAGAAAATGCCAGAGGGCCAGATGGTTAAATAGTGTAAATTAACCAATTCCACTGATGTCAACCGATTTTCATAAGCAGAGATTCTGGGCCCCTTGAATTCACGTGTCTGTGTTCACACACCTGGTTTGGTTCAACAAAAAAGCAGTATGATGTATTTGCAAACCAATGGAAACATGCAAATTGCAGTGGTGCTTCAATTGTGATGTTTCAGATTTTGACTGTGAAATAAGTTTCAGAGCTATGGGACTTATCCTGGCCAGCTATTCAAGTTATCTTACAGCTTACAGGTGTAAATGAAGTTGTGCTTGTTTCACTATTATCAGAACTTCCCATACATTTCAGATGACTGGGCACTGCTATGTTAGGTTTGATCTGAGTTGGGTTTCACTTGATTTAAAATGTGAACTACTAAATCTGACAATAAGAAAGAGCTTGGATAGAGGTAGTGTGAATTTAGTTTAAACTCCAGTTCAGATAGAATTTCACTGGGGTCAGATCCCTGATATAACTGGGAGCAGTAAAATTCAGAGATATTGCATACAGTCAGATTAGAGTTGAAGGAAAATTTTAACTAAAACTATGTGAAACCAAATCACAGTTTTTTTAGCACTCCTGAAATGGAAGAGTGAAGGATATTCTATGGAGCTCATGCACCCATAAAAATGTAAACAGGATGATGTATTTCTATGAGTGAGATTGTGGTATGTTTTGAAGCACAATGCCGTAAGGAAGCGATTGTGGAAATATGAAAACAAAACCCAAAAACCAAAGTAAGAATCAGTATCACAAGATCTAACTATAATTTGCACACATAATTCTGGCCTGAAAATACTGCTGTGGGAAATAAACATGAGATGCTTAAGTGACAATAATCAAAAAAAGAAGAAAAAAAAATATCAACAAAACAAAACAGATAAAGAGGAGACAGCATGAAAAATGAAAAAAGATTTGGGGAATCTGATAAGCAGATATACATAAAAAAATTCTTTGGCCTTTATTTTTACAACGTTTTTTACACTTACATTCTTGAATGCATATCAGAACAGCTGTAAAATTTCTGTAAATATGTAGAACCGGATTCCTTGGAGTATTTATCATCCTGCCAGGGGGAAATCCTTCCAGATTTATTTTAATAGCTATTTGGTTACATTAATTTTTTTGTCCATTCAAATGAATATTAACTTCTCATGTAGGTGTGCCAAGGAGTAACCTGGATTAAATAAACAGATCTGAATGAAGAAAAAATAAAATCTGAGTATTTAGGTTACTGATACTACATAACTGAATACTACACCTCTATTTGTAAGAGTTATTTGTATCCATTACATATAAAGAACCAACTGAGAAAAACTGGTGATAAAACACTGTGTAGGCATTATGGGGTTCTGATAGTAAAAAGAGAAAAGCATGAGAGGTTTATGATACCTTCAGACTCTCAAGACACTTATATACCTGTATCATATTTTTCTTGTTTCAACACCTTCATTATACTACACCACTGTGAAGAGCAACATAATTTTCCTACATTTATGGCCTGTAGTGGCCAGTTTAAACACAGGTTTCTGAGGAATAAGGTCCCCATCAGAGCAACGTTTTGCATATTTTGCCCATAAAAAAGTCTTCTCTCTGCGTGCTAAATCCTAGTGTTGTGAGATACTGGGGACCCTGAAGATATTTCTTCCAGAACAGCAACACTCCTGAAGTTTAACAGAACTCCAAGGGGAAAAGGAAACTCTCTTTGTTTTTGTATTTGAATTCAGTTTTGATGTCAATAAGCAAAGTTTATGTTGTTTCCACTTCCAGCTGCAGTGGCAGTTTCAGAATGTTAGTGGTAGCTACAGTAAGAAGAAATACTGAGTTTCTGGTTTTCAGACTTCGGGCTGTTTCTCGCAGTCCAAAGATACAGACCATGGATCATCCTTTGCTATCCGCAGCTGACAGAGTACTGACTTCTTTTAAGGAGTCCTGACTTGCTTTTCGCTCAAGGAGAATATTTTCCAGCAATTCTCATTATCGGGCTGGCGACCTCCTTAGGAATGACCAACCATCAGGCGACGGCTAATCCGCAGCCCATTCCTCACCCCTGGCAGTGTAGCTTCAGCCAAATTACGGGCTTGTTAGGCGCCGCTTTGCTGCCGACCAGCCTCCACCGGAGCCGCTTTTCCCTCCGCCCGGAGGGAAGGGCCTGGAGGCCTTCCCAGGGCCGCGGCCGCTAGGTGGTAGCACCAGCACGGCTGCACCCCGGGCGAGCGAGCGCGCGGCGGGTGGGGGGCGCGGCCGCGAAATGGCGGCGCGGTGGCGGTGGGCCCGGCCGGGCCCCGTGAGGGGCAGGGGGCCTGTCAGCGCTGCCGGGCCTGGGGCTACCTGCAGGACGGGTCTGACCGTCAGCGGCTACTAGGGGATGAGGCTGAAGGCTGTTGAGGGAAATAAGAGTGATCCCTGCATCAGAGTTGTCTTTTTTTTTTTTTTCCCTCCATTCAGTTTACAGATGCGTTGTATCTTCTATGTGCCTTCATTGTGTACTGTGATATTTAAGATAGATCATGATGTCTGCTAAGAGGAGGGTCGTTAATAATGTCTAAGAATGAGCTTTATTTCAGCAGTTACAGCTTGCAGCATGCGTTCCCTCGCAGTCTAAATGCTGGTGTTTAAATTTACTGTTTGGTTAGACGTGTCACTGGGGACAGAAGCCTGGCCCTTGTTCTGCATTTGTTTTATGCTTTTATCACCATAACTATTCACAATCAGTATTCTTTCACTAGGTGCAACGTTAAAATGGAGCCAGATGCGGAAGCTCCTGTTTTTCATCTTGAGATTTGTTAGAACAACAGAGAAAAATTGACTTCAGTTTCCCAAACCAAATATTACCTGTTTCAAAAGACATTTTGCTTTAAAAACTGTTTTCTCTTTTTGGTGTCCTCGTGACTTTTTTAGGTCTTTTATGGTGGCAGGTATACCAAAACAGTATGATGAAGAGGGTTTTGAACATGTCCAGTAGGTTGAGCAGCAACTGCTCAATGTTCAGAGGGTGAAGGCACGGCTTTTTTTGTCCATGAATAAATGAGAAAAGACAGTAATGTACTGAAGAGTAGTGGGGAATAAGGAAGGATGCTTGTGTGTTCGGTTTATGTATTACACAGAGAATAGTGAATGAGGCATGGGTCAGTGTGCATTTTCCAGTCATGTCTTGCTGAAGTATTTCATATTACGGGGTCTTCTTGTTTTCTATTATGCCCTTCTTAAGATAGCTAGAAAATTGCGTAAAGACCACAGCAAGAGTATGTTAAAAACCCAGATATATTGCTTAGAAGGCAGGTTGTGACTAAATTAAAGCAGTATCTCAGCCATACTAATGAGATGCAATTGCATTGCAGTCTTCAATTACATGATCACTTGGACTAGATCATCAATGCATATAAATTGCTGTAGCTTTATTAAAGCCAATATACACTAAAAGAGAGTTTGACTCCCTTTCTTGAACAGAGCAATTTTCTGGAGAAGTACATTCAATGAGATAGACCTTGTTTGCTTGAATTGAAAGGAGTACCATGTATAAAGTATTTTAATGGCTATTTATCTACAGGTGTAGGAGTTTACAAAAGCTTACTGAGAGCAGTGCACCAGGAAATGTGTTGTTACAATATTTCACCATTAAAGACTGATCATATACTTAGAGACTGTATCATCATCCATGTGCACAAGGGGCAGAGCCCTGAAACTCAATTTGGCTGGTGACTGCCTAAAGGTGCAGCTTCCACATTTCCTTAATGTGTAATTTTATTGGGCTGCCCTGGAGCCTTCTTTGAATATTATAGCAGCATTTCTTTCATATACCTCTAACATGCCAGGATGCAAATACAACACTACTAATGCCTCTGCCTATTTTGTTTTGCATCAGCAGTTAAGGGCAAAGAAGGTAAGTCCAATATTTCCAGCCCTCCCCATACAATTACCTTGATTATAAGTACATAATGGTTTTGGATCCCTGTGCATATTTGATGCAGGTTCCCTGTGAGCGTTAAAGGCTGCTATTAAACGCTGACTGGTTTTCAATAGCCCAGTAGGTGAAAGCACGAGGCAAAGCTACTGACTTGGTCACGTCTTCCCTCCAAGAGCACGGTCACACCTGGAGGCTGCAGTATGGAGTTTAAGTAGCAGATGCTGCAGAGTGGACCGAGGTAAACCCTGTGCTTGCTGCCATATGCACGCTCCTCCTCCGTGTCTTGTTTTTTTTCATCAAAACTTTTGTTGTTGTTGTTTTTTAAACTTCCTGGAGCTTAATTAAGAAACACGACAGCTGAGTGAGAGTTGGCACGAAGCCCCTTTCTCATCCAGCACATGGGCATAGTAGGGTAATTGTAGTTATTTACATTTGGCATCCAGCTGACTGAACTAACTGCACAGTATCTATTTTTTTCTCTCTCTCTCGGAGTAGAGAGACTATTAAATTAAACAGGTTAATGTGGCTGCAGCATTTCACCCCCTGCTATCCCCACAGCCATAGTAAATCTGCCACCTGTTTATTTCCATAAAAATTCAATTACAGCAGCACCAGTTTATTCTTCTTATGTGAGCTGTTAACTTCAGGCAGTACAAGACTCAAAGAAATGCATGGCCCATTTCTTTCCGAAGCTGTTCTTTCTGAAGCTCCTCCTTAGCTGGAAGCTTTTTTTTTTTTCTTCTTTTTTTTTTTGGCTAAGGCTGTGTCCCAGGCCCATGCCACTTGAAAATGAGAGAACAGATTTCTGCCGTGGTGCCTTGCCATGATGGTGCAAAAGGAGAAGCTTACATGCACACACACACACGCACGCACAGCCCTCATCCCAAGCAGTGGGTGTGCACTGCAGGGCACAGCAGAGAATAGCTGGCTGTAAGACCACAGCAGCAACAGTCAAAGGAGGCTAGCAAAACAGGCTAATGACTAACACTCTCTTAAAATTGTGCCTTTATTCTCTGTCTGCCTTCCTCTTTCCCAGCTTTCTCCTCTGAGAGATACAAAACCATCTGACTATAACAATGAGACATTGACTGATGCTCCTCTTTTGAATTTAGGCCGTGTTGAACCCCTGTTGAGTTTAGAATTTAACATGGATTAAAACATGATCTTTACAAGATCATCCTCGTGACTCTCGTCCTTGAATCAGATGCAGTCAGGAAGAGACAAGGATGGGATAAGGCATTACCTAGGGTGATGTGTTTTCCTTGCACAAGAAGGCTTTCCTGCTGGGGGAACCTCCGTGAGCTGTGCAGGTGTGGGTGCAGGATCCAGGCTGGCTCTGCGCTACTCAGAGATGCTCACGTGGCTGTGACGGGAGCCCAGGGTGGGCAGCAGGATGTGGAGGGGAAGAGAAGGCGTGAAGGAGAGTTGTCTAGCAGACTCGTTTCATGGTATCACTTCATCCCTTCAGTATCCCTGAGGGAATGATAACACTTCTCCATTTTATGCAAAGTTTAGAGAGCACTGGACGAAATATGAATATATGAATACACTGGTTTCTTTTTTTTTTTTTTTTTTTTTTTTTTAATTTTGTTACAACAAATCCCGCCATTCCTGCAGCTCACAGTTTCAAAAGCTATCACAGCCTTTTTCTCCTGTGTTTCTGGTGGGAAAAATAACTTGGAAATGTTATTCTTCTATCAGTCTAAACTCTGGGCAGATGCCTGATTTTTTCCATTTCATCACTGCTGCCTCCTCTCCCTCCTCCTTATTTTGTGGTCAAGAACTTTTGCTTTTGCCAAAAGCAACAGTTTTAATGGGGAGCTTGAAGGTCAAAACTCAGAAACAGTGTGTGACTCAGAAACTGAATATATATGCTATCATCCTTGGTTCTGCTATTGCTTGTTAGTACAGGCGTTGTGGAAACTAAGGACCCCGTTGGTACGTGCTGTTTGCTGGGGGAGCATCACACGTTAAGGGGGTGAGAAACAGGGTTCTCTGACCATAGAGAAGGGAACGGTCCAACCCATTATTTGGGTTTCAAGGCCAGAGGATGGGATAGCTTCATTTTAAAAGTTGCAATATCTGGGACTTAACAAGAGATTCAGTGGCATAATTTCTCCTGCCTCATGCTGTGCTGTGCCCTGCGGCACTGCAAGTGGTCTCCAAGTCCATGATTTCTCTGTCACTTCCTCAGTGACAGCATTTGGCAGAGGTACAGGCTATTCTGTGCTGAGCAAGGCAAGGAAGACTCGGGCTTGTGGAGGTCCTAAAAGAGACTAGATGTATTAAGCATGCTGCTGTGGGAAAAAGGCAAGTGTTTTCCTCAGAAAATATGCTGCTGCTGTTGTTTCCTGTTACATTATTCTTTTTGATTTTTACAAATGCAGAGCCACCCACATTGCAAATGTGCTCAAACATGCTCATTCAGCCTGAAATAAGTCAAGAGGACATACTCATATACTGTCTTCTTGTTCTGCAGTGGCCTGATTGTTGACATGATGGGTGCGCCTTTCCATTGCGCCTGTCTGATGAGGATGCACTTGCTTGATCCTACTTTTCATGAAAATATTAGTTATAAATCAATGGTGCTTAATTTGTAATGGAAATCTGGAGCACAGGGAAATTCTGCTAATATTGAATTATACCGTTTCTAGCTTGTGTTCAGTAGCCATCGAGAAAAGGAATGTGCCTAATTTCGTGTACTTTTCTGAGTTTTGCATAATTTCTTACTACTTATGAATGAGGCATTGCTCAGGTAGTGTTACTTACGCTAACAGTCTTTGGAAATCTCCATATTTTTTATTCCAAATTTAAATTTGGGATGACAATGATTTCTTCAAAGGACATTTAAAAGATCAGGGATGGGTTTTATATCTATGTTATGGTATTTTGTCAGAACCAGACATGAATTGCCTTGTCATTGGAAAGCAAACTATATATCTTAAACGCAGCTAAAAATTAAGATTTTTTCTTCTGGCTGGTTAGATTCTTCTGAATAAAATTCTAATGAATATCTTCAGTCCTGACTATCATATTAGGCAAAATTCAACAGCCAGTTTATGCCTTTCTTACATGTGAGAATGGTAATTGATTCAAGTAGGGATTCTTTACACATCAGAGTTCAAGTTTGCCTGCTGGTTCAAGGATTTGCGCAGCCACATTCAAGTCAGTAAATGTTTGTGCAGGAAGTAGTTCTTGGCAGGAATCATAGCATCAGAATCTAGTCTTTCTGCAAAATATGGGATAGCAAATATTTTGCTGTTATTGTTGAACGGTAAGGGCTCATTTAAAAAGGAAAATCCCAAAGATGTTTCCTCTTACTGCAGGTGACCTGGCATAGCATAGACTTTTATAAAACTACTGGAATCTTAAAGCTATGTTATTTGCATTAATTTACCACAAGCTGTATTGGAAAGATTGTTGAGAAAATTACTTAAAAAGCAAAGAATATATTAGACATTTTCCAAACCTTTCCAATTTCAGATTTTAACATTTAACTGCCAGCTTTAACATCGGTCCTTCATAAGGTTGAATAACTAAGTTGTTGTTTTACCACTATATAGCAGCAGCCATTGTGGTAGAGGGGACATTTCCCTCATGATCCTTGAGCAAAGAAAGTATACCTGGATGCTGCAGAGGAACAAATGACCAGCTAGCCTCATGAAGCTTTAAAAACCCAAAATGATTTGCAAACATTACACATGTACTGTTCATCCCTGTTGAAATGTGGTCTTCTGTAGAATAAAACATGACGACTCTTCAGTACAGAAAGTGAACGACCATTTGTTGAGCTTAGATTCTAGGAGATATAGTAAGGCAGTATGTAATTACCCAAACTAATACATAGTCAAAGTAGCCAGCTTCCCATTTTATTCTAGAGAAACTCTTTTTCATTTTGAAGAGTGATACAATTTTCGCTTGGCTTATGTTTTTATTTATTATATTATTTTTTATTTTGTTGTGTCGCATTGTGTTTTGTTTTGATCAATTCCTTTTGCCATAGAACACCATCCTTTTAGGGTCTTTTTATTGTTCTTTTATACACATTATTTTTCTCAGTCATTATCCTTTCATTTGGCCTATTCATCTAAAGAAAGTACTAATGCATTTAGTAGAAGTCCAGACTTTGGTATTATTTTTATCTTAAGTCAAACAGGAACTGCATAACAAAGGACACTGGATTCAGGTGGTCTGAGTTTTACCGATTCCTCTCAGCATTTTCTAGAAAAGAGGAATTCTAATTTATCGTGCATAACTTCCTAGGGGAGTATTAATAGAAGTTACAGAATGGAAATATGTTACTACTTATTGACACTAACATTCTTCAGGCTGCCTGTAGGAAACCTTCCTTCCCATTATCTTCCACTCAAATTTATTTGTTTTCAGCCTACCACATACATACATTATTTGCTGTCTGCAGCTTCTTCACAAGCAAAACCTTACTTTAACCTTCTTTTGGACATATTTGCTTTTAATTAATCCATACTGAGTGCGTTTTGTCACCATGTATCCTAGATTTATGTATAATTTATTCTTTAACTTTCATGGGTAAACAAGGTTCAATGCTCAAGAAAGAAAATGTGATTATGCAAGGGATATGGGTGGGATCCTAAGCACTGGCCTGGTGAATAGGTGGCTTCTGTCCAGAATGGAGCAACTAGGACATCTAGAAGAAAGAACATCATAACATCCTCAGCAGGTTTTCCATGGAGGGAAAAAAATAGTCAAAAATGATCTTGAGGTTGCTTCTTATCTCTAAAGAAATTATTTGGAGAAGAGAATGGTGTTCTTTCCCTTGACCATGTCTACAAAACAAAGACTGATTTTCCCAGATTAGATGAAGAGAATGCAATCATTGGCTTATCAATGGTCCAAAAATAAAAAAGTCTTGAAATTTTTGCATTCACAAGTCAAGAGCAAGACGGTAGGTTACCAGCAGTTTACTGATGACCCTTAACTGTCCTGTCAGAGCAGCCACAAAGGTGACCCAGTAAACATACTGACAGAGGATGTCTCACTACCTGGGAGACCCAAGACATCCCTGATAAACTCAGCGAAACGTCCTTGATGAGGTGTAGCTGGCAGGACAAAGAAACCTTGATGGGTGCAGAACAAAGAAAGCGTGGTAATGAACTGACCTCCAAGGAAAACAGGAGTAGGCAGCAAGAGTCCTGGGAACTTAGGTCCTACGCCCACTTATGCATCCACGCCAAAAAAACGTATTAAACAGTAACTCATTATCTACCCCAAATGAGCTCCTCTGCAGGAGATCTCCTGAACAGACTGGACCCTTGCTGGGGACACCCAGCTGATGCTGGACTCTGTGGTGTGGATCATCTATAACAAGAGACTTTTCTGTCATTGATTAGCCCTGCTCCTGGGGAGTGTCATACAAGTAACACCTCACATAAGGTATACAGGTGTGCATATAGGTAAATGGTCATAAATATGTACTGGCTTCACTAGTTGGAATCCTGTAGTAACTTGTAATATACACTTGCTTTACTCTTGTAGTATATAGTTGCTTTCCTAGTGGTAATTTGCAGTAAGTATATATTTGTTTTGTTAGTAGTAATCTGTAGGAAAGGAATTCATGGAACATTTTAAAAATGTTTGTGTGGGGAGAAGAACCATATTTTTTTTCTTTTTCTTGCATTTTTTTCTCAATTTTAGATACATTAGTTAGCACAGGTTAGAAGAACAGATGAAACATTTCCATTAGAAATATGTTTCCTAATTTGATTCTAGATGTAATTGTGAAATCAATGAACTTTAAAGCAATGAAAGAAAGAATAGAGAAAAGGTGGAATTTCCAAACTGATTTTGTCCCCACAATTTTTAGAGTTATTCTTGTTCACATTAGCTTTAAATTGTCTTTTAAAGCAATTTAATGATCGGTGAAGAAAAAAAAATTGATGAGCATTTACAGCATCACCCAATCCACACTTTCTTTTTGTGAGGAGCAGATGCCACTGTTCTTCTTCTTCAAGAGTAAACGTGAATGTACAGGTGAAAGGTTGCTTAGAAGAGCATCCAAACAGAGTATCCCATCCAAACAACTGTGGGATGACTGTCAGCTCTAACAAATAACCACTGACAGCCAGAACCTGGGGTGTTTGCAGGCAACATCAAAGTGTCAACAGCCTGGCAGAGCTTGTCTGTCACTCCAGAGGGAGCTAATATGTTCTGAAACTTGTGAGCTTTAAGGGATAATGACAAGAAGGACAGTCTAGGAGGTCAGTTCCCCTGTGTTTCCCCTCAGGACAAGCTGCGGGCTAAACACCAGGTTCCTGTAAGTTTTTGACCAGAACTTTATGGAAGTATGAGGATGAACAGTGACATAGAGGACTGGAGTTAGTGGTTTTGTGTTTTAAGACTTTGGTTGAATTTTGCTATTTGAAAAGCAGGAATGCAACAGACCTCAGAAGTTCAGATAGCACCTGGTAATCTCTCTCTCCCTCTCTCTTTCTTAGACTTCATTAAAAGTTTTCCATCAGCTGTAAGATTTCTAGTATAATTAAACTAAATGAATGATTCCTGTGTGCTCTTTAGCAGCAATGATGGACTCTGCTGGTCAGCTGTGGGGTAATTATCCTCTCCCATCCCTGGCTGAAGTGAGGACTAAGTCCACTGACCCAGTGCACCTGTACATCCTTAAATAATTAAAAGAGTAAATAGTCTCTGCTTTTGAACTGGCTAGGTGAAATGATCAGTAAACTGGGCTGATGGTTTGTGGCTGTGGATTTAAATGAAGGAGATTATAAAGATTCAGAGGATACCTATTCACTCAGGTATTGCTTCTGTTCCAGAAAGTTGTAGTATCAAGGAGCTGTGGCTTCCCATTTACAGGCTATGTGGCAAGATGATGATGATGATGATGATGGGAGGGAGGTGAGTACTGTTATGATACCGATTTCACCAACCCTGCAAGTAGGGGGTAGAGTAGGAAATCATTAAATTGTTTATTAGGTTTGTTTTAACATTGCCTCTGCTAACGAAAAACTTTAGGGAAGGTATTCTCAAGCTCCTGGATGACCAGGGAGGGTGTCAAACAGGCCATGGAGCCACTGTTCCACAGAGCAAGTACAGCTGAAAAGTTCTGCTATAATTTAGAAATGTAGTCACGGGTGATGACTTCGGGCTGGAATTTATAACAAGTTTGGGCAGGATTTTAGAGTGAGCATCCTCAGTGACTTAATTGCTTTAGTATATTGTATAACTTAGCATTTATCTGCTTCTATTAATTTGTATGAGGTTGGGGTGTGAGTGTGACCTTTGTTTGATCTAGTCAACTTATTCTACAGTGTCTAGAGTTAAAGCTGATAATGGGTGGTAGGCTTTGAGGTGTTCAGGATAAAGTAGCATTGTCTGGTCTGAGGGAACTGTAAGTCCTGTTAATACAAAGACAATTGGAATGTTGACATCCAAGAGTTGCTTAGCTTCTTCAGATCAAATGTGGGGCACTGTTCTGCTTGTGTTTCACAGATATACTTTGTATTAACATGGTGTGATTGCTGTCCATCATGGGACTGTACTGAAAATTGTTACAGGTGTTTCTCCCTGACAAGTTTATCTCAATAAGTAGCATGTTGTATAAATGCATGTTTTATGAATATGCTGTGGTGTTTGAAGTTGAAGTGATAATTGGTTGTTTTGAGGTTAGAGATAATTGGTCCAATGGCTATTCAGATGGAAGTAACTACAGTATATGTAAGCACTGTTGATTTTTAAACCTTGAACTCTACTTTCTGATTAGGCAGATTTCATGTACCATTCTTCTTGGTATTGATGACAAATCTGTTCTGACTCTGCTTGTTGTCCTCTTGTTCTTAGTAAAACGTATTGCAAAAATATCTTGATGTACTATGGTTTTCTTGAGATAGCTGTCACTGGGATCTGATTCTTCATCCTTTGTCTATGAACACTAGCTGTAAAACGCTATTAAATCAGGCCCTTTATCAGAGGGATAGTGTCAGGGGGATGTTTTGCTTCAGTTACATTCATGAGACAAATGTGAAGCAAACCAATCTCTTGGTGTAGTCAGGAGTTGCGTGGGCTGGGCAGTTGTGTTGGGCTGGAGAATCTCTTCAGAAAACTTATGTTTTGGTGCTGGCAATAAAAGTTATTGCATTACATGTGATGATAGTACATGCACCCTACTGGTGATAGAGCCTGTTGTCCAAAGGCCCAGTGTGTAGCTAATACTGCCAGGCAAACCGTTAAGGATTCACTACTGAGTAGAATCAGATATGCAGGAAGGCAGGGATGGATGTACTTTGCAAACAGTAGCTAACAAAGACTGAAATGATGATCCAGCTTCTGAGGAAGCACAGATGTTTAATTTCATGTGGTCAAGTTGTTGGAAGGGGTAGCAGAGGGTGAAAACTCATTGCTAAAGTTATCACAAGGGATCTAAGAGACTAGAAGGAGCTAACATAGCACCAACAGATATCCAAAAGTTTTATACTAGGAGGAGCTTTAGTTTTGCTGTGGAGAGCCAGAGAAAGGCAATGTGGGAGTAGGACTGTGATTACCTAGAAATCTTTTTGCCTTAGCTTCTATGGTATTTATTGTTACCTAGATGGGCTTTTAGTCAAAATCTGGGCCACATGTGATGTGTACAATTTAATGACTTTACACAAGTAAAACTACTTGTGATGAAAAGATTTTACTTGCATAACACTTAGATAAGAAGAGATTCTTTACAATATGGCTATAGTATCCAAGCTGTAGACACATTTATCCTGACAGATAACAGTTATTGTCAGTATAGTGTAGGTGATACCATGTCAAATACAGCCAAAAAATGTTTGCAGTAAGAATAAACTTGACTGGGAATTTTTTATTGGAATGATATTTTTCTTCCCAGGGAAGATAGATCTGTTGGATAGAGTTAAACTGTACTCTGTGGTGTCCAGATAGGGTGCATATTAAGTGAGATGTAATATCAGGTCCTTCTCATCTAAGCTGTACTCTCACTGTAGCATTTTTTCATAAAGCCAACTGTGGCCTTTGAGCAAAACTTTTACATCATGGAGGCTTGTGTAATAGAAAATGCTTTGTGGGAGATGTGGTGTAAACAGAGAGCCTGGCTTGCTTCAAAGAGCAGAGCTTCCAGTCCACAGCTCCTGTGAGGCAATGCCGCATCACAAAATTGTGGATAGTACTGATTTGAAACCTTCTGTGGCAAGTCACATTGAAAGGACATGTTTTGACTGAAAATGAAGATGCCTGTTTAGACTGAAATAACAAAAACACTCTAATTTCAGGATTTTAAAGTTATTTTGTATCCATGTGGAAACAAAACAAGCAAACAAAAAGCTGCACTGGCACTTAGCTTTTCCTTCTGTACAATTAGACTGAGTGTTTTACTGTCAAAATTGTTCCTTTAAGTTCATTGGAATACAGTGACTGGATCTTTCTTCTCAGCACTTCAGTAGGATAGCCAGGTAACTATTTCAAACCTTTTTTAAACGGTAGTCTGAACAAATAGCATAGAACACTTATAAACGTGGTTTTGATACTAACATTTTGTCGACAGCCCTTTTTAATGGATTTTGAGAAGCTGTGAGGGAAATGAATTTTATTTGCAAATACAAGTATATTTTCAGGAACAAATTTCTGACGTTTGAACCTGAAGTATTTTTGTAAGCGTTTTGATTCATCTTAGGCAACCATAAGAGAGAACTACTTGATGAAGAAAGGATAAAAGAGTGTACTAGTTTGGCTCCTACTGAGTCAACACAAATATCATATTGCCATCTGCAAAATATGCGCAAAAAAAAAAAAACCCAACAACTATTAACTGCTGTGTGTTTTGTGAATAATTCAGACAGGATCACTGGGGCTTTTAGTCGTTGTTCAGTGAATGTTTCCACAAGATAAATGATGAAGGCTGCCAGTAATAGAAGATGGACAGGAATGAATTTTTTAGATTAACCAAGTGTCCCGACTATCTTACAGATACTACCCTACTTGAGACATTAAAGCACTGCCTTCTTGACAATTTTATTGCTGGCTTCCTGATTAGAATTGGCATGCGGCAGCACTTAGCTGATTAAGTTTTTTGGCCCTCCACTCTTTTTTAGGGAGGAGTCAGAGGATTTAAATGACTCTGGAATTTAACCCCAAGCACTGTTTTTAACTAGTTGGCTATATGAAGCTTGACTTTTTAAATAAAATTAACCTTAGGTCTGTGTGGATTTCTTTTTCTTTTCTATTTAATCAGTTATTAAAAGATGTAAATTCTTGCTTGAACAAATTCTACCTCAGGCTTACAAATTAAGGGACTGAAAATGAACAGANCAGTATTAATGAAGTGCTCTGAGGTCAAATAGTACTGTAACTGCCAAGTATATAGAATGCTGTTTTTAGATAGTGCTGAAGTTACAAAAACAATGCATGTGATGTCTGAGGATGTTGAGATTCTAATTTTACAAGTAATTATTATGATGGGGTTAGAGATGGAGAAGTAGATTATAAGACTGCTCCAGGAGATTGCACTGTTCTAGTATCAGCGTACTGGGCTGGGGAGGGGAGCTAAGCTGCCTTATGGCTTTGCAAGGCAACCTTTCCAGTTGGAAAGATTTTGAAGTAGTTGAAAGAGAGTATGTGTGTTTGTTCTCCCAGGTTCTTGTGGCTGAAAGGTTCAGGAAGCTGTAAAGCAGTGTGGGGGAGCCCCTGAATGTCCTGTGTCCTGGTGGTGCTGGCTGAGAGATGTCTGGAATGATAGATCTGTTCGTTGGAGCATGACCAGGGCTATTCCTGAAGAAGGAAGCCAACTTCTCTGGCAAACCTGTGTTTCTGCAATATGTAGGTGCTGTTCCTTTTGATCGCTGACACCGTGGCTCTGACTGTTTTGCTGTGGGCTCTTTGTTCCTTAATGCTCTAGGTAGTACATGCAGAGGACTGAACTCCTGCATTATTGCTCAGGTCCCTCAAAACCAAATAAATGCAATGAGAAACTGTATCTTCCTCATCTCCCCCCTTACTCACAGCCTTGAAGTCACTTATTCTTCATGTTTACACCCAGATCTGCTGAGGAATAAATTGCCCATAATCTTCCAGAGGAAAGAAGCATCTGTCCTGAAGAGATCTTTGTACGTGGCGTGTTGTCTGTGTGTCTGCTTTCTCAAGGATGAGCTTGAACTACTGATGGGAAGCTTTCGCTGCCTGTGTTGCACCTACTTTTTGCTTTGAGAGGTCTAGTTTCAGTGTCTGTACAGTTAAACTTTACACAAGCAACACATTTGCTTAGCAACAGTGAGCTCTATTGAAATCATTTTTTTCTTTAAGCATGCCAGCTACTCTTCTTTCTACTTTGCAATTGCTTTATACAGAAGCATCCTTCCAAATTTACTTATAATTATTATTTTATACCCCTGTACATGAAAATTTTAAATCGTCTTTCTCAAATAATTGTGAAATAGCCCTAAGAATCAAAGGGCAAAGCACCTGCAAAATACCTATTTCTAATTTTAAAGCAAAACATTTGTGCTTTGTGTTAGATCTTATTCATATCTTTCATTATTTATCAGCTTGTCACTTACTTAAATAGTGTACTACATGATATGCTTATAATGATCATTTAAAAAACAAATTTTCCATTCACTGAAATAGCTTAAATCTATAAAATTTGTATTCTATGTAAATATTTTTAAAGGTGCCTAAAGTTAAGTATTTTGCAGAGTTATCTGCATTTTAAAGATTGGAGGGTTAAAAGCAAATAATTGCTTATGATCTCAAAGTATGAGAGAGTTTGAGCTTTCAGTTTAGATTTGGATTCTACTTTCTTCAGCTACAAAAGAGTTCTGTTGTCCCAATGTGATCCAAAAATTTCGCTTCTTTTAATTTGGATGTGGTTGTAGTGACGGGGGGGACAGGGCAGGAATGGGTATGAGCACATAAAATAGTGTAAGCAAATTAAGTCAGGTTGGTCTGGAAAAAATTGTTAGCTCATCCCACTGAGATCAGGCTTTGTAATGTCTCATCAAATGGTTATGTGCAAATTACTTGGTGGTTACTAATGCAAAAGCATTTTGTAGATATGCAGAACTGTATTTTCTAAGGATGTCAGCTGCAAATTAGCCTTCTGATGTCTTAGGAGTGCTTGAAGCTTGATTTGTGCACTCCTGCAGAATTTTGCATGTGCCACAGCTTACGCTTGCAACACAGTGTGACAAGAAGCTGTATTTTGAGATTTGTCTGCATCAAGACTCTGAGAATGAGTAACAGTATTCCTGTTGAAGTCCTAGTCATGAGCATCAGATTAGAGACCTTAATTTGTTGCATTAAATAGTTTTTTTACCATTTATCACTACTTTTAATAACTGTTTAAATAGTATACTGTACTCTGTGTTATCATGGTTGCTCTTTGTAATGTAGAATCATCACATGAGTTTAATTTATCTCCTGCTACATTTTATGGACTACATAAGAGGAAAAAACAGCAATAGTGTATTTTTAAGAGTAGCTTGCAACTTCTTTATTGATGTAATTAAAGGAAGAGTTGTGGAAAGGTTATTCTAAATGGCTGCAGAATGCTATCAACCTGGATTTGCAGAAAGGGATGGCAAAATGAGCTAGGTTAGGGATTGAGTATGGAAGCTGGTGTCCTTGCATACAAGACTTTGGGCTTCACAACACGAGAGCAAACTAATCTCAAAAAATGAGGGGGCAATGGCGGACCTGTTTGAAAGTGGAGATGGCATAATCATTTCTTCCATGGGTCTCTGGAATGTGGGCAGCCTGCTGGAATATAAAAAGCAATAGAAGAGTATTTCACCACTCTGGAAAAGAGGAAATTAAAGCATCCATGTGGGATTTCTGCAGAAATGAAGTAATGGCAGAGGTTTGTACAGATGATGTTATGCTGTAGGTAGCATATGAAGTTTTTAAATGAAAGAGTCCTTTCATTTTAGGCAAAGCAGATGTTTTAATGCTTTTCATATGGTGTGAATGAAGTCCAGTATTGTGTAATAACTTTTTGCTGTTCTGAGAGTTGTAGAAATATGATGACAAACAATTTCTTTCGTGGTCATATTTGGGTATTGATTGCTTGGATACAAAATACTTTCTGGCTGATGATAGATGTTCATTACTCCCTCTCCTCAATATTTTGAGGTTGATGCTACAAATGTGGTTTAGTAACAAATGGTATTAAAGAAGCTTAGATGTTCTGAAAACCTTCTGGTTATGGAAACTATATAACTTTTTAAATTTGAAAAATTGAGATGCTTTCCCAGACAAGGAGCAAACCTTTTGAAACTTTACTTGAAGTTACCAGTTTTTCAGATACTTCTACTTGCTGTTAGCTAGCCTAATACATTCTTATGGTCAAAAGATGCATTTGGTACCTTCCTATATATGTTATTGTATCATCCCTTCATTTTTAAGTGTTTAGACAAGAGCAAGGAAAAAGTGAGTCCCAGGAAGAGGGGACAATTACAAAAAAAAAAAAAAACAGGTTTTTGTTACTAGCCTGCAGGCAGTTAAAATGATTTTTTCCTCTGTGAAGCAATTAATGGCTAAGACTGAAGGAAATATTTAACTGAGTATTGATTTAAAACCAAACTATTGGCTCACATAAGTAGTTGCAGTCTGAATGGACCTTCTCTTGAGCTTAGTAGAGGCTTTCGGACAATAATGTTAATTAATCTGTATATGACCTTTTTTTTAAACCTCTTGAAGGATCAAGATAGGGATCTTTTGGAGGATCAAAACTAACAGTATGTGGAAGATGCTGGTATAGGATAGTAGCTTTGAATTATGATGATATCATTTTTACCTTAATGCAAATGCCAGCCTAGTGCTTTTACCTTCAAATGCCAGTTGAAGGTCCTTTGTGTTATTTAAGCATGTATTTAAATGCTAAGCTGCAATAGGGATGTTTTTGAGTGTGCTCAATGTCTACATGAATCAGGACATTAACTAGGAACAGGGAGTGATGACAGTATTGAGGTATGTGGCTGTATTAAGTCCTATTTTTTCATCTCCTGTTTTAGGGCTTTTTTTGTATGGATGTGATAGCCACTATTGTAGCACAAACAGCAGAACAAGATGCTAGTGACATGTTCTGTAGCAATATCCTTGTTTTTTGAATCAAGAGAAACATGAATGTCTGACTATTTTTGTGCATAACGCCACTTCTCAGACCCATAGGTGGTGAAACTTCATACAGATTGAAGAGCTTGAAGTGCTGCCAAATAGTGGGGTTCTAATAATTCCATGCTTGTGATTGAGTGAGCAAGAAGTGAATCATCCTGATGTGATATGCATACAGCTAGATCAGGGAGCAAGCAATGTTTTGTTCTCCTGTCTCTTACTAGGCTTAGATTTCCCTGCCTCAAATACTGAGGTGTAGGGGAAGGAGAATCTGAAATCAGAGTCCCAGCAGACTGGAGATGTTTCCCATGTGTCCAGTCCTAGGGAATCATCTTCCTGAGAATGAAAAGACTTTTATTCACTTCTTGCGCACAAAGACTGCCCTCCTGACAAATGCCTGCTTTTTTTTCTGGGGAGAGAAGGAATGAGTTCCTTCCACTTTTTTTGTGTGGCTGTCTCCTTCAGTTTTTCATTGGCTTCTGTCAAATCATGTGAATCGGATTTTTTTGCACATCCTTACCTCATACAGCTTAGCTTCTACTTTCAGCTGAGAAATCAAATAGTTTTAGTCATAAGCATTACAGTTCTGATGACAAACATTAATTAATGTTAATTATAGTGTACACATGAATCTAAAACTAATTCTAAAGTAAAATTTTAACTTTGGAAAAACGTTGCCCTGTGGTGTTTGTCAAGCAGACTTGTAGGCTTTCTGTATGTCTCTGTCTTTTCAGGGTCCAGGTACATTTTAACATTCATTGCACCATTCCTTTTGGTTCTGTTTTTCTGTGAATTTCGCCCTCATCAGTAACTATTACCAACTTGGATGAAATTGTAAAGGATGCTCCCGGGGAGCACCCTTCTAATTCTAGCTTTCTACCATGTGCGGTAGACCAGCTTAGAAGACAGTGCATACACTAAGCTACAGAAAGATGGATTGCAATTTATATGTTCTATAGCAATAAAATTACTGATCACATAATACTACCCACTTTGAAATTAATCTATTGTATACATCTGACAGATACTACCCTAACCAAATATCTAATGATACTTACCACTTCTACCTTAATGATTCCTAATTTATAGATGTGAAACTTAGAGGCCCAAAGCTGTGCAGAGATAACTCAGCTTAGTGTCATAGGTGCATACCTCTATATCCTCTCCTCCTAAACACTTTACAAAAGAAAAAAAAAAGACCCATGCGAGTTTCTGTAATGATTTGTCACAGAACTGAAGGTGGAACGGTGAAATTCTGGCTCTGACTTCTGTGTAACCATTTTAATCTTTCTTGTTAATAAGATGAATAGTACAATGACTCTGCCTGTTGCTTGTAATTCAGCAGACACTCTAAGATGAATGTTGCTAATTATGATGAATTAATATTAGACCAGTTACGTCTAAACTGGGAAGTCAAGACCGAAAAGTGCAAATTATCTTTCAGACAGAGAAAAAGCAGTTTGGTGAAAAGAAAAAGCCCAGACTTTTCCTCATATTCCATTAGTTTTCTTCAAGTACATTTATTAAAAGTTCTTTTGTATCTAACAGCCCCATGAAACTAACTTGACCTAGACTGAATTAACTTACGAAGTCAGCTACATGTTTGTTTTCAGTGACTTCCTGGACCACCTGCCAGGCTTGGTATTCCTATGTTGAGGAGGGCTGTATAATGATTTAACTAGATGAACAGACTTAATATAGCTACTTTGTGATCCTAAATATTCTATAATTCTGTAAGCCTTTTACAATCGGCAGCTTAAGAGTAGAAATGCTTTCTTTGCTTTAGGCTATCATTTTGATTTAGTGGAAATTGTCTAGTGTATCTTGCTTACGCAGATATATTTTCATAATACTTGTGCTTCCTGATGATGCTGATGCTCCCTCTGAAAGACCATTTTGGTTACAAATGCAAGAAAGGCAGCATATTTTATACTTGTTCAAAAAGATAGTACCTATTCTTCTACCCACACATCCATTTTTCTACCTAACTAGTAGAAGCAGGTATGCTGTCACATACTGAGTGACAGGGAAGGAAAAAGCCCCATAGGAGAGCATGTCTGATGTCTTCAGATCATCAAGGATTATCCTGCAAGTTAATGTGGGAGCAACAGTGACCTGATGCTTCAGAAATGGCAATTTGCGCTGGATGAACAAGCATGACAAGAATCTTCAATAAGGCAAAGGTCACTTTGCTTTTAAAAGTGTGATCTGTTCCAAGATTATTCTCCGTCCACACACCCCTGACATGCATAAGCACAAATACATCTGCACATTAGCACAGATAAAATTTGTTTCCTGCTGGAATACAGGACCTAGCACGAAGTTTGCCTAAAACTTTCTTGAAAACACACATGGGATGAAGGATTTTTATCCTGAACACACTTAGTCTGTACAAGGGCAAAACAGATTTTTGATTAGTCATGAGGCAAAAAGTCTATCTACACTGATACCAGTGACCCTTTATGAAAGAAAAAGAACCAGCAATATTTTGTATTAATAACGGAGAACAAAATAAGAAAATTGCAATTCAGTGCTGCCCACAGGTAAATAAATATTTCAGGCATAAGTTGCTGCAGTGTTTTATGCCCTGATGAGGGATTGACTTTAAGAACTATTGGTTCTGGGAAGCATTGGAATCTTTTTCCCTCCAGGTAGATTTCACCTTACAAGAGAACAAACTACATCATGTCTTTGAACAAGGTTTCAGTCTGAGGCTTGAAATTTCGTAGAGCCCTAATAGAAGTGCTTGATCATGGGACAGAATGGCAGAGCTGCTCTAAGCTCTGCTTGTCGAGTCATCGCTACTCTCTCCAGGCCAACTGCAATGCGGTGGTAGAAGGTCTTATGGTATGTTGTGCTTCTTCATTTGATCACTGGGACCTTGTGCTTTCAGCTGGTGGATGATATTGTTGTAAAACCTATCCTGCCCTTGGCATATGGAACTGGGACAGTGACAGTGCTGTGGAAACCACCAATTTAACAACAACAAAAAAAAAACCTCTTGGAATTTAAAAGCAAATTTAGAACATGGGTGTTCAGAAACCTGTAGGAAGGTGAGGTGAACAGGACAGTGCAAAGCTCGTTACTCTGTGCATGCTAGCTTCCTGATATCTGATGCATCAGATTTAAAAGTAGCTTCATAATCCAAAAGTGTAAGAAGACTTTAGTGGATTGTTCATCAACTGCAGTGAAAGAAAACTGTGTATATATGTGGTTATTGAACTATAATATGCTAACCACCTCCCAAGTAATAAAAACATGCAACTCATGTTTGCTTTGATTCCAGAGCAAGTTATCTGCTACGACTTTATAGGTGTGATTTGGCTGGGAAAGAGTTGTATGAGGAACAGATTGTTAAATGCCTTTTTTTAAATGTTACTTAATGTTTAACAAGCTGCTTTGAGTGCAATTTCTCTGATCTGAGGAAGAAGTACAAATTGGTCTTGGTGATTCTGTAAATCATTTAATTACTTTTTGGTATACTAACTCTCGGTGCAGGGGTGAGGAAACTTTGCATCTTGGTTTTAACCTGCTTTTCAGTCCTTTTGTTGGCACATGAGTGCAACTAATTTTTGCTGTGGGCATGTAACTAGAGCTGGGTTTGCTTTTGGAGGTTGGGATGGTTCATTTTGGTCAGGTTTGTCTCTTCCATTATACTTACCTTGTCAGGAGATAAAGCAATAGTTCCTGTGTGAGTTCTTTGGTGTTCCTGAGGACTCCCGCATGGACACAATGTCCTCTAATGCCCTTAGTTGTTTCATGTCAGGAAAAAAAATGCAGCTTTCCCTCCCGCTTTCCATGATCTGACACTTCAAGTTATTGGCAAAAGGCAAAATAAATATTATTGATTTAAGTCATCCTCTTTTGGCTTTAGAGGATTATGTAGCTTTAAACTCTGAAGACCGGACTGCTTACATCTGGAGAAGCAAAGGTCTCCTCTTAGTTTTGTATTGCAGTGCGGTGCAAACGCAGTTGCAGTGTTCATGAAGAAGCATATGCTAAACAGTAGCTTTTCCAGTGTGTCGTGGTAACATGCTATTTGAATAAGTTCTAAAATACTGCACTTCTGATATTTTTTCCCCTCTAGTATCAGGAGAAAAATAGAATAAGAAAATATCCTAGTTCTTGTGAATTTTTCAATAATTTATTTTTTCCTTCTGAATAGTAACTTTTTTTAGATAAGTCTTAAGGTGTCTGCATAGCTGAAAACTCACTTAAGGTCTTAGGCTTTCATCTGAAGTCAGAGGCTCTGGGTCCGGTTCCTCAAAAGTAAGTGTCCTGCCTCAGAGGCTTCATTAGGAGTTAGATGCCTTTGAAGAGCTGAACTTGGTCTGTCTGAAAGACTTGTCTCATTTCCACATTTATATTTTAAAGACCAAACTCATTATGGTGTTGTCATTGGTATCCATAGTAGAATAACGAACAAATGCCCACAGCTGCTGTGAATGCTTGGATTCGGCAAAGGAAACCTTCCTTGCCCTTGCTCTCTAACCATGCTGAGAGCAGTGCTGTGGTCTGGGTGCTGATCCCCCCTGTGGGGTGGGGGGGCAGATGGCCTGGCCTAATGTGCTGCTCATGGGATCTCTGGTAGAGCTGGGATGCTGCGCAGCACTCCATTCACGGCGCTAGTTGGAGCTCACGTTGGCAGGTCTGAGGCTTACAATGTGTTCAGCTGCTGACTGAGCCCTTTAGTCTGCATCTCATTTTGTTCAGAGGAAGTGAAAGATCGAAGGGAATGAAAGTGAAGTAGAAAAGTCAGAGTGGCTTGGTGAAAGGACAGAGATCCATCCACAGATAACTCCAGTGTCTCAGAATTAAGAAGATAAGCTATTGTTATTGCATCCTTCCTGGGGTTTTCTTTCTGTTTGCTAGATGCTTTGTGCTATGGCTTGTTATCTTGTGTCAACATCACTTACTATCATTTTGGTGAGTAGTCAGTGTGGAAGCAAAAACTACTTGCAAGCTGTTATTAGATTAAAAACGTGTGAATTTTTCTGTTTGGTGACTACAGTGAACTCAAAGTTGCTTTTTCTCCAACATCCCTCCCCCCTTTCTTTTCTCACAATCAAAACTCTGAGAATTAAGATGAACGTACTTGTAATAAAGGAAATACAATATTCTGAAAAAAGCCTTGGAGATTTTTTCATGCAGTTCTAGGAAGCTATTGCACACAAATTTTAGAAAATTGTCACATTATCATTTCACAGTAAAATGTTGAAATGCAGGTGACAAACATTTTAACTGGTCTTATTTCTTTTCTATAACCTTCAATATCCTAGAAGGAAAAGAAGTTTTGGAAAATAACCTGTTTAGTTCTATTCTACAACACTGAGATCCACATTATCCACCTGATGCGTATATGCTCTTAGCATGCTGACTTCAGATGTCTGTTTGTGCTGTGTGCTATTGCAAAAGCAGGATGGTTTAGGTAAGAGATTCTAAGAAAGTCCAGCTTGGATGGGGCTTTGAGCAACCTGGTCTAGTGGAAGATGTTTCTGCCTGTGGCAGGGGCGTTGGAACTAGATCCTTGAGGGTCTTTTCCAACACAAACCATATTATGATTTTATGATAATAACCTTAGACACACACACTGACAAACTTACACATTGAATAGCTGCCTCCAGTCTTGTGATGGCTTGGAAAAATAAAGCAGTCAATCACTGTCTTAACTTTCTGCTTTTTTTGTAGTATATATGCTATAACTCAGAAATTACTTTATTCTAAGCAAAGGAGTATACTCACTAGGTATGTGTATTGGTATATCTTGGGAAAAACTGGTTCCAGGGTAGCCCTCAGTCTTATCTTAATATGCTTTGCTGCAAAAACAATTATTCTTGCAGTCCACAGGCAAAATAGCTTTGGAAGGGTTTTCAATATGTGTGAGCTGCAGCCAGAATAATGGTAGTTTCATGTGATACTTTGTAAGGACTGTGTATATGTTTTATTATTAGGCTGCAAGAAGATTGATCTATGATTTAATAAAACCCTGAGAAATAAGGCATGCTTTTTGCTGGCTCATAATCTGTACCATATTTTGCATAAGCTTGGCTGACCTAAACAGCAAAGTCTTAGATTGTGCTCAATTCTGAAATCTCTAGGGCCTCGTGAACACAGGAAAAACTTGTGGATGTAGCCACAAGCACTGGTGAATGGTTAGTGGGACTTTTGTAAAGGAGAAAGCATAGCTACAGAGTGAGTGGACATCCATCCTGAGGGAGGGAATAGAGAAAAAAATGCAGCACAGCTGTGGTTCTCCCTGGATGAGGATGGGCGCATACCATGTTGGCTGGTCATGAAGGAGCTTCTACTGTCAGAATTAGTCATAGAATCATTTAGGCTGGAAAAGACCTCTGAGATCTAGTCCAACTGTTAACCTAGCACTGCCAAGTCTTCCACTAAACTGTGTCCCTAAGCCCCATGTCTACACATCTTTTGAATACCTCCAGGGATGGTGACTCAACTACTTCCATGGGCAGCCTGTTCCATTGCTTCGCAACACTTTCAGTGAAGAAGTTTTTCCTAATATCCAACCTAAACCTCCCCTGGTGCAACCTGAGGCCATTTCATCTTGTCCTATTGCTTCTTGCTTGGGAGAAAAGACTGACCCCCCCACCTCACTACAGCCTCCTTTAAAGTAATTGAATACAGTGATATGGTCTTCCCTGAACCTCCCTTCTCCAGGCTAAACAACCGCAGCTCCCTCAGCTGCTCCTCATAAGACTTGTTCTCCAGACCCTTCACCAGCTTTGTTGCCCTTCTTTGGACACGCTCCAGCACCTCGATGCACTTCTTGTAGTGAGGGGCCCAAAACTGAACACAGTATTGGAGGTGCAGCCTCACCAGAGCCGAGTACAGGGGGACAGTCACTTCGCTAGTCCTGCTGGCCATACCATTTCTGACACAAGCCAGGATGCTGTTGGCCTTCTTGGCCACCTGAGCACACTGCTGGCTTATCCTCAGCTGGCTATCGACCAGTCCCCCCAGGTCCCTTTCTGCTGGGCAGCTTTCCAGCCACTCTTCCCCCAGCCTGTAGTGTTACCTGATGTTGTACCCCAGGTATAGGACCCAGCACTTAGTCTTGTTGAACCTCAGATTTGCCTCTGATTTTCTTCGTGTGAGTGCCTGGCATCACACACTCTGATTTAATGATTTTGTGCATTGCAATATCTGGAAGTGAGGTCATACACAGCCAAGCTGGTTAGCTGACTCCTTTTTACCAAGCTTTGTATTAGGATGTCTACACACCTCATCTATTTCTACAGAAATATTTATATTCCATGGATGTTACTGGTGTCACATCATGTATATAAGTTTCTCAGTTCTCTAAATATCCTTGAGAAAGTCCACTGTGTATATAAAACTCATCAATAATAGTTTAATGGCTCTACCACACCAAAATAGTACATACAGGCAAAGTTTACGGAAGTCACAGAGGTGTTAAGTCCTTTTACAAGTCTCAGCCTTCCCAGTATCTTCCCTGGTCTTGAGTTTGGGTCCTGATCATTAGGTACACAGATGTGTGGACTATAGGGCAGCATGGTAAACTACCATGTGCAATTGCACTATAGGGGCTGTTGAAAGCATTATAGCTTGCCTGAGTGTAACTTGTCTGTGAGTCTGTTCTCTTCCATTTCAGAGATTCATTTAGCTCTCAGAATTTGGTGATATTTTAGGAAATATATTGTATTTCTTGCTTGCTCTCTTGAGCAAGAGCAGGTTAAAGCCTCATCTCTGTAACTCAGATTCACAAAATATTTGTGACCAAATCCAATTGACATAAATTGTAGTAGATGCTTGCTTATGCTTGGTGGGCTGTCAATCTTCAGGCTTCAGTTCCCAGAGTCACAAGATGAGGTCAGAATCTCAGCCATCTTAAGTTTTCAGACCCTACAAACTATTTCTCTCACCTCTACAAGAAATATAAATAAAATAAACCAACTGATTCTGAAGAGTGCTTGATGCAATGCTCTCTCTCCCACTTAGTTTCACCTGAGTTTAACTTGTGTTATTGCAGTCACATGGAAGCTAGATGAGATTATAAGGTAAACTTGAAAGAGTGTGCCATTTAGAATATGTCAAAGGCTTTGACTTGCCTTAGTTTGGATGTGTTCCTGTGTATTTTTAGTAGGGAAATCTTTAATATCTTATGATATCAAAAATGCAGATCTAAATCTTACTGCCAAAGTAGAAGAAATTGCATTTCAAATGGCTTGCAACAGAAGTTTCAACACTTAATACTTACTGAGGCAATGATGATGGACCATTTCTGTATTCCAAATAGATGAATTATACTGGCAGGTGTAACTGCAGGAAGGTAAGTGAAGCATCTTGTGTTTGGAGTAAAAATTGTGCAGGTGGCGAAGGGCACACTGCCTATAGCCTTCTTCCTCTGGAGCATCCTCTGTAGTTTGAACAGCTGTTAACTACTATTCACAAACTACCTGTGGGTGTTCTGAAATGTTTGACTTTCTCCGTCTTTAAAGCTAGACTGCATCTGCCTACCACAAAACAAGTCCTTTAAGAATAGATGAGGCTCACTACCCCCTCAATAAAAGATGGTATTTAGCAGAGGAGATAGAAGCTTGTGTCTGCAACTAGCAATTAAATTGCTCATCCCTCTGTGCTGTGTGGGCAGTTCTTATGCCTTTATTCTTGCCCCCTCAAGTTGCTCACTACAGGCTGTGTAAGGAAATGGCATCTGTCCATTCTGAAAAAGTCTGGAACAGGATCTTTCTTGAATGACATTTCAATATAAAATAAGTGTTCAATTGCTATTTCACTTTGACTTGCATTTTTAAGCCCTGAATAATTCTGGGCAGCAGCCAAGGACAGAAGATAAATGTGTTATGACCACCATTTTATCTTTGGGAAAGAAAGCAGGAATGGTCAATTAACTAGTGAATAGTCCCAAGGCTTCTTGGGAGAAGCAGGTGTAATGACTCCCCTCTCTTTGGTGATAATTAAGTGAAACCTAACTCTAGTGCACTTTTAAAAAGTAGTAATGCAAGCAGGCAGAGATTTACACTTCACCCGTTCTTTTCAAAGGACCTGTTAAATCCTTCCTGATTTGTTCTGGTAGGTGAGCACCTCTGTTCCAAGATGGATAAAAACAAGATTTGTTATGAGTTTTAAGAAAAATTTTTTTGGAAAACTTACTTCTCTCCAAGTGGGAAGGGAAATGAGTAACTAAGCTCAATTACTGATGAAACTGAGTGTTTGGGCTTTGTAAATTTAGATTAAATATAGGTTTTCTAGTATCTGGTCACAGCAGACCAATCTCTGCTACTTAACATCTGCACCTATTACTGCATTTTTTGAGTGCAGGCTCAACCTCTGCATATCTTAAGCACGAAGCTTAAAGCCATCAGTGGCACAAGCTTCTCCAAAGATCAGAAAAAGCTGAAAGAGCAGTCTCTGCCACTAGTCCCAGGACCAGAATGAGCAGCATTACTGGGGATGTATTTTGTACCATTTGAAGTATGGAGACATAAGTTGCTCTGCTCTTTGTTCACCCAGAGTATTCTGGGCTGCCTGAGCCACAGAGGCTTCCTCTGCATTGTCTCCTGCTTACAGCCATGTGTTGAGACTCTTAATCCAGTCCAAAAAGCTTTGCCCATGTGTTTTTTTGATTTGGGAGGCTTATTCAACTGCTGTTCTGTCAAGTTTGGGCTTTGGAAAAAATGGTGAACTTCATTCCTTTTCCCAAAGACAAGCAGCTTTAAAAGACTTGCTTTTCTGAAGCTTTGGTGTGGCTGGTGGAAATGCAGCCTGAGAGAAGCGGTAGTCTCCATGGGTTTATGATTCTCTTTTCACTAACACTCTGCACAGCTGTTGATGTTATCATTGTATGAGTTGTCTGAAATCCTTTAGTTTTTGTTTTCTGGTGGCAAGGAGTAGGATGGACTCTTGTCCTTTGGCAACAGAAAAGCATTGGATGATTTGACTTCAGAGCAGGGTGGCTTTTTCCCTCTGCAGATGTCACCCTGCGTCTAGTGTCACTGTTTAGTGTGACTTGATGGTTGGGGCTGACTGTTGCTTTGAGCTGTTGAAGGCCAGAAACAAGTCTTTTCTGCAAGAAGAGTGGAACACTGAGGTCCCTCTCCTGCCTGGCTTTGTGGGTCAGAGTGCAGTGAGCAGTGCTCTGCTCAGAAGTCTGGTACAGTCAGAAGACTGGGAAAGGTCCAGGTAAAGATGCAGAGTTCAAATGTTAGTGCACGTGGAAAGCAAAGAGCTTCGCAGAGCTGCTAAGAGGGCTTCCCCTGTATTTGCAAAAGTGGTGAATCCTCATCAGCATCTGAGGACGGCACTGGGACTTCCACTGTCAGGCAGGAGGGATCTGCACCGGAGCAGCTGCCTTTAGCAATTTAGTATGATTTTTTTTTTCCAGTTTGTATTTTTAGCTGTTACTAAGCTGCATTATCTAAATTTAACTGTAAGGTTAGAGTTGAGTGGAAAATGGAGCTGCTGCTTAGCAAAGGATGCACATGTGCTTTACTTTTAAAATAAACTCTCAGAATTCCAAGTTATCCATAAAATCAAATCCTGTGGAAAAGCAATTTTGGAGTAGGAAATTATTTAATTTTAATGCTGTGTTATTTCCATAGTAATAGAAGGTTAACAAAAAAAAAAAACTTTTGGGAAAAGATTGAGAGACTTTTCCTGAACATGTCAGTATAGAATTTTAATGTTGCTATAACACTGTTTTTTGTCTTGATTGTCTCAAAAATAAAAATTTGGCAAGGTTTCACTTGGTTTCATGACACTAAAATCACTAGGTTGTGATTATTTTTCTTCAGTCAGCTTGCTGTATTATGTCTCTGCTTTTTCCTCACATCGGTATCTGAAAAGAATATCAGATCCATTAGAAGATAAAATTTTGAGGTATTTCCATGTAAATAAAATCTTGAGTTTAAACTGACCATGTAGAGAGCATCTAGATATTTCTCTGCTGTGAAGTCAGCAGGCAATCTAACACATTTCCTCTTTGATGTTTAAACAACATCTTCCTGAACATTGTGACTGCTCTACAGAGACTGCATGGTGTCCCCTTAAGAGTTATGGTGGTGACTGCAGGTTTCTCCATGCTAATCTGCTGATATGAAAACACCATGCTAAGTTATGAGAAGAGCTCATTTTCCTTGTGTGTATAGGCTGTGACTTCTCCAAGATTACTAGCACAGTGTGTGATACTTTGTACAGCAGCTGGGTTTTATGCAGAGGGTTTTGCAGTGGTTGCATGCATCACATCCACCAGAATTGCTTACCCATGCACAGCTTCTGCTTACTTGTTAGTATGTGGTTCATTGTCACCAGCTAAGCCAGATTTTTGAGTATCCAGGCCACCTTGCTTAGCCATGGAATAATTTTTTTGAAGTACTATGCTAGTAACCGTAAGTTTAAAATAACAGTATTATTGACTGTCAGCTCTGCTATGACATTTAGCAAGTTCAGGCTCATGCTGGTGCTAAATTAACTATGTAAATTCTAACAAGCCAAATCATACTGCTTCACCTCCAAGCCCCTCCATATGCAGAAGGATCATTGCAGTTTACAAGTGATATAAGCATAGACTTGGGCCATGCATTAATCTTGTCTGGTTGAAAAATGTAGGTAATAATGAGACTTGTAGTGTTGACTTAAGGTTGCTTATCAGGAAGGCTGTGCATTTAGTGGACAAGGTGAAATCAAAGGGGGGAAAAGACGTTGATTTTGGTTGGAAAAAATGGCCTGTGTGAATGACTAAGATTCCACCAAAAAGGTGTTAGTCATTCCTAAGTGGCTTTCCCCCCATGGATTACCCATCCACTGTTTTACCCTGGTCCTCTGCAGCACTACCTGTGTGATAGCACATTTCTTGTATGAGCTGCAGGAATGTTGACACTTGGTGCCATTCCTGGTTAGCAGCTTGCTTTGTCTTTATTTTTTTGAGACATCTGGGGATAAAACTTAGAACTTCCACTGCATCTATATCATAAATCAAACATTTTGCTGGAGGATAATGGTGCACTTAAAAAAAAAAAAAAAAAAACATGGAGAATTCAATCAATACAATACCTAAAATACAACAGCTTGTCTGCAGTTTGAATTCTAACTCATTAATTAGTCAGCATTTGCATATTTATTATGGTGTACTGGTTTTGAGAACAGCAAAGAATGAATTCATCTTTCTAGTGTTTTATCACTATGAAAATCAGAACAAAAATATTTTAGTGTTTTTGTTAGAAAGGCAATTTGAGCAATGTACCCCCTGGGTAAGGCTTGTGGGCAATTTCTAGAGAAGTTGATTCAACTGTTCTACCATGTTCACTTTCTGCAAATCTTTAAAAGCAGAATTTGTTCAGTCACTTAATGAAATCTCATATTTCAGAATGAAATGTGGAGCATTCTACATCTGTGTACTCCCTTAAAGTAGTTTGTGTGGGGGATTGAACCCTGCAGATATTATTCCCACAGCAAGACTGTTTTCTCATGCTCTCTGGTGCTGGCAAAAGGAATTTAATGAGTAAGTGAAAATATTTGAATGTTCTCTGTGGAATAGATCCCTAACCTTTGATGAACTAGCTGTTTGATGCTGTTGTCCCCCTAACCTACCTCCATCCTAAAGAGTAGCATGCTGGTAGAATCAGACTTGGGTGCATCTGTGTTTCAGGGCAAGTAGGGTTTAGTATAAACAATAGAAACTCTTTTGAAGAGGCCTGCTTGTACCACATACATGTGAATTGAAAGGATGAAAATGAAGAAACTTTGATCCAAACCCTTTGGGCCAAAAGCTATGAGTCTGCCTTTAGATTGGAAGAAAAAAGCTCAGAATTTTAAACATCTTTGAGTCCCCTCTCTCTGAATTTCTCTTCTCTGTGGTAGTTCAGGTTTTCTTCTACTCATTTGACTTTCAGCCCTGCAAACTCCCTCTTCTCCTATTAGCAATAGCCAAATAATGTCTTGGGTGCATATTTATCAATATCCCTGCTAAGTAGTGTCTCAGAGGTGGCAGTTGTATTTCCAAATGATATATCTCAGTGAAATCACAAACCAATGCAAATGATGGCTCTGTAATCATTGCTAACCAGGTTAAAAACACATAAAACACCTCAGAAGTTCCATCTAATGTGTCCTGGGTAAACTTAAATAACTAGTAGTTTTTTACAAATCCCCTAAAACTTAAAAAAAAAAAAAAAAAGCTTCGGGCAAACAATATCTTTCAATAAAGAAGTGATTTTCTTATTGCGATTTTTGAAGTTTGCTGTGGGTTCAAGAGCTTTTCGTCCTCCCAAACTGTCACTTTTTTTGAAAATGTTCACAAAACTAAAACAAGTTTCTGTTTAATGCTTATGTTTAATATGCTCTTTAATAAACTGTTTGTGACAAGCAATTGTCTTCACAAGTGCAATGTGGCTCCATCTTTCAACTTCCCAGGCTTTTCAAAAGTATGTCATATCTTCTATTTAAAACTATTTTTTCAAAACCTTTAAGGCACCTTCTCAACTTTTGCTTCTACTCATTTTTTTTATTACAGTTTATATAGGAGACAAGCTGAATGAGTTTTTCATAAACTGACTTCCTCACCAGTTTCAGTACTGGGAAGAATAGCATGGCGCTGCTGTTTCTGTAGCTATTCTGAGTGATGAGCTGCAGAACACAAAGGCGTGTTGATAATGCAGTGTTTCTCTGGCAATGTTGTTCATGACATGTTATCCTTTTAGTAGCCAGTGCAAGTAATCCTGAATATTGGCATTATCAGAGCTTTACACTGAATGTCAGTCTACCTCCTGAATTTCATTAGAGGGGAGGAGAGGCAACCATATTGATATGCAGTTTTTACTTTGTTTTTATTGTTTAATAATAGACACAAGTTGCAGAAGGGTGTTTATATAGCCTGTTGCTATCTATTGTTGGGGAAATCTTCTTTCCTCATGGAGGGTTTTGTTATCTTCAGCCAGGCATGTTGCTGGTTTTCCTGAGCAAAACTTAATTTTAATAAACCCACAGCAGTAAATACTTTGAGGAATCACTTCTAATTATTTTACAATGGCAAGTATAGGTCAGATCTAGCAAGGAAGCCTGTTAGTCAGCCAAAGTAATAAACTGAAAATTAACCCATAAACATGACTGACAGTTCCTCTTTGGATTAGAAGAGAGAGCAGAGTAGCTTGAGAGGAGTTATGGAGAAATATCAATTTGATTTATGGACAGTAAGCTTGCTGTGGACTGGGTATGAACATGGATCTTATTTAAGAGCTACCACTTCTTGTTTGAAGTGAATCTTTAATGCCAGTGTAAATTTCGAAGAGAAAAATTAAGTAAACACTATTCATTCCAGTAAGAAAGAGCTGAGAGTAGAAATGGAAAATGAAACAAAGAAATTGGGATCAAAGGTTGATCCTATATTTTTCTTCATAGAAATGTTTTTGTCTGAGTAATGCATTCAAACAGATGCTGAGAGAATGAATTGCTAATCTAAGCAACCAAAAAACTGAAATCCTTATTAAAAATGAAACTGAAGTTTGTGAATTGCAGGGGTCCAACACACGTGAAGTCAGAGGATTCATAGTTGATATGCGCTCCAGTATTTATATATAACTAGACTATCTAAGTATTATGCTGCTGGTTAGAAAAGCTTAGGGATCTTTTGCCAATGTCTCCTGTTGGAGTTTGTCAGTGGCCAACTCATCAAAATCACATTCATCACTTTCAGTCAAAACTTTCTATAGGTTTCTCAGCTCTGAAGAGTCACTGAAGAAAAAGGATAAGCAAATTTGCAGTCCTTTTCTTGATTTTGATTTGGAGCAGTCTACTCTGAACATATTCTCCCTTCATATACGATTATTTTCTTTTTAGAAAACCTGGAAGGTCTCACGTTCACTGGGATAAGATTACATTTGGAATTACTTAAATTGTTCATGAAACAAGAATGTTGTTTGGGTGTTCTTGGAATAGAAAATAAGTTAATAAAGGAAGGCATCAACTCCAGCTGTATACAAGGTTGTTCCCTTCAAAATTTTGGGAAGTAAAATTAAATTGATGTCAAAATATTGGGCCTACTAGAGTGAGGAGATTTCAATTCATAAGGCGAATATTTGTTTAGCGCTCAATATTGAGCTGAGGCTCACACATTCAGTCCTATTCTTGGGGCTTAAGTTCAAGAGATGTTTGGAGCAGCACAGCTAGTCAATGAAGCAAAATGCTACAAAGCCAGGAGTATTTATTGCTTGTACTTTAGGTGCAGGCATGTTCTCAAATATATATCTTTAGGGTGTTAGGAGGGGAACCAAAAGACTGCTACTGCCTTGCTTATTAAAAATACTTGAGTGTTCTTTTCTGTACAATGACTTGTTTATGCTTGATGCATATGCCATAATTACCTGTTTCTTAGCCTGGTACTTAATTCAATGTAGCTTTTTACCTGGGAAGGTAGGATCTTTTCTGTAACTTTACATATGCCTGTTCTAAGGCAATCCTCAAGCCACCCACAAGAACAGTAATAAAAAAAAAAAAAAATCCTAGGAATAATAGCCAGAGGACCAAGAACTTCTGGATCTATCTTTCAAACCTGTGGCTGGTTTTGCAACAGTCAGCTTTGAGTCTGCAGCTACAAAAAAAGAAAGTTTTAATACATTTTAACTAGAGTGAATAATTTTCTCAGAATGAGAGGCTGTGAATAGCTATAGTACTCTGAAGGGCATCTAGAAAGGGTGCTGACACAGGAAGGGGGGAGGGTGGGTTACAAAGGCTGGATTAAGTTAGACTAGCTCTAACCCTGTGAGATCAATTTCCTAATTTAATGTGGTTGTAAGCTTTGAGACAAAATTCTAGGTTTGCCTTTAAAAGATGCTTGTTTCAAGCAATATTTTTCTTTCCCCTGAGTCTAATGTGTTCTTTCAGCTGGATAAATTAGATTATTTTCTATGGATTTATTGTCCTCATTTCTGTACCTCATCTCACATTCCACATAACATGTAGATATCTTGTTTATTAATAGTATAAAATAGAATTGAGTAATTGGCAATTGTATTGTCTTCAGGTGACAAAACTATAGGTGAATATCCTGACCATTTAAAATATAAGGGTGAGGATAATGAATCTCCAGAAGTTATACCATGCACTTCACTTAATAATTGACAGCATAGAAATTAGCAAGCTAGCATCTACCCAAAGAAGTTTAACCAAGATGCATCCTAGGGAACTAATTTAAAACAAATGAAGCTTAATGGCAAGGGCTGGTGATTTTTAAGGGCAGTAATTCTATTTAACTGGATTTTTTTCAGCTGATATAGTGATGCGTAGGTCCTTAACAACTGCATTACTTATTCCTTGCTCTGCTAAAGCAGTGTTCACTTCCAACCTACCTGTAGCTTGTGCAAGCAGTAGATTAATTCTCTATTCTCTGTCCATGGTTGATAGCTGGCTTATTCTCCACTGTTACACAGTTAATCTGTGTATAAAATATGGATTAATCAAAACTTAGTATTCTCCTCTGTAACTTGTTTTCTTTTTATAATTGCTTTAATAAGTTGCTTCATACCCACCTGCCCTGTGTTTTGAAACTTTCTGGTGAGGGGAATGGCAGTGCACAGACATTTGAACCACTTACGGAGACCTTAACACTCTTGTGTAGTCACAGTATTCTTCAGGATATGATGAAACTCCTTGATGCTGGTTTAAGTGGTTTTAAAAAGAGCAACAGTATAGAGACAGATTTCTTGGTGCTTTGTCTAAACTGTGAACCAGATGGAAAAATTCTGTAGTCTCTAAATCTGTGAGACTAGCAATTTTGGTTAGATTATGACTTCTCTTGAGGGTTTTTCATTAGAAGCACAAATCAAAGGTAAGCATTGAATGTGAATTCTTTAAAGCTCATCTGATGTAAGGCAGTGACTATAACCTATTACAATCAGCATGCCAATACTTAAATACCTCAAGCTTATTTTGCATAAATTCCTTTGTGCAGCATGTGGAAACCAGTTGTGGTTTATGTTCAGCAGATTATTTGGAAAGAAGGGACCTAGGCAAAATTTTCATACCTTTAGTTGACAGACAACCAGCCACTCACAACTGTTTTGTATTACTATAACTAGTATATAGTTGTGAATACGTACCCTTATTCTGTAAAGATACTTTCCAATGGTGGGATCACTGGGCTCAAACATCTGCAGATTCCGAGCCTCCTGCTTCTTGTACAAAGGTCTATTCACGTAACTTAGCCTGCAAGGTCTTTTTTTTTTTGGCTAGTGCCTCTCATTGAAAACTTATGTTAAAATCTTTCATTGATTGATTGGAGTAGAATAGAAGAAATGGCTTTACATTTTCTGTTGGATTGTGTCATCCAGGGACTACTGAGTTTTCAGCCTGTTCTGTAGGGATGGCTGACTTCAGTGAAGCTGCAGAGCCTAGGCAGGTCTTGCTAGGCACCTGCATGCTACAGTGCAAAGTTCCTGGCTTGGTGAGACCTCTGCCACTGGTACTGGCAAGCGCTGGCTTTCTGAAGCTCATGAATGCTCCTTTCCTACCTGGACTTTCAGGGCCCTGGTTTCCAACCTCGCTTGCCTCAAAGCCCTTATGAAGAAGTTGTTGGGGCACTCATTTTGGTTCTAAACTGGAAAATAAAAGTAAAAATCAGATGTTGGTCTGCAGAAGTCTCATGGATTTCCTCCTTCCAATTCTACTCAAAATGGAGGCATAAAGTTAATAAATGCAAGTGAACATATGGTGGATGTAGAGATAAAGGCAGAAGAGAGAAATGTGCCTTTATTTGTGGCTTCAGGTGGAAGGGCAGGTTTGTGAAGGAATACTTGAAAGTTGTTTCAGAGACAGCAGCAGCTACAGAGGAACAGAACCTGGGCATGTTAAGTTGGAGGCAAGGTGTTAAGGGTGGAAGTTCAGTGATAGAAAAGAAAGTGGAAGACTGGCTTGAATCCATTTAAAAAAAAAACAAAACTCACAAGCAGTGATTCACGTTATCAGCAAATAGAGTGCAAAACTTGGCTAAAGAAATTAGGCTGTTTCTGAGTTTCAAGAACAAGGTCTCAAAACTCGTGTGTGATTCTGTGACTTTCAAACATTTTTTTTTAGTTCAATTTAATGTTAAGAAAAGAAAGAACCCTTCTGGCTCTGGCCATGTATGTCAACCATCAACCAGGAGTAAAGTTTTACAGCTGACTTATAAGCCCCTGAGAGATGGGTTTTCTAATGGAAATACTGACAGACTCTTAACTTGAGCAACACTAGCAGGCGCCGTTATAATAAATGAGACTGAGAGAGACATGATACAGGCCCACAAGGTAATTAATGGCAAGAGTAAAATAAAATATAGACGCAACATCCCACAGAGAGCATGACTCAATGGAGCAAACTTGTAATAAAGCACAAAGAATGTCTGTTTAGTAAAGAGCTGTGTGAAACTGCTTGTAAAATAAATCATGAGCTAGTGCTAGAGCTAGCTGAGCTCTCTGTATGTTTCTTTTAAATTAGAGGATTACAAAACTCCACTCAACTATAAAAAGCCATTTTTTTGGCAAGGCAGAACCACACTGTATGATGAAATGAGAAGCAATGAAATGCAAAGTGCACCTATACAAACAAGCTCTTAAATACTTCTGAATAGAAATACAGCAGAGGAGTCAAGAATGCACCTACTAACTAATCTTACTTTTTAATCAAGTAGTTTTTTGACTAGCTGTTGTTCTGATTTAATCTAATCATCTTATCTGGAGTGCTTGATTTTGGTGTTAGGATGTGTCACATGTCAAAGAAGGCATAAAAATTAGTTCTTATTCCTCAATTTCTTCACTTGTTTAAGCTTTCTTTAAAAAAAGAAAACACCAAAACCCAAAAAATCCAGCCTTGTGCTTTGTTTTTCATAATACTTCCACTGATTTAGGAGGCTGTAGCTACAGTACTTGTAGATAAGCTGTTCTTTTTGATCTGTGTACAGATACCCTGCTCATAGCTTATTATTGTTAACTCATCTTGATGTTCATGTTGCCAAGACAGAAAAGTTACTTTGTATTCATAAGCCAAATGAGTTAGACATGGCAATGAACACGTTCCTAACAACTCTCAATCTGTTCTCCTCTGGAATCTTGGAAGGGAGCAGACTTAGGGTTGATGTTAAGCTAAGGTGCAAGCATATGCCATGTAATTGCTACTTTAATCTTTACCAAGCAGTTAATGTTGGCAAGCCTCAATCCTACATTCCTGGAGTTATGAGTAAAAATGCTTAACAAATGATAAACTAAGCTTCTGTGACTTGCTAATTAGCACATGAGGATGTCTAAGTCTACTTAAAACTGACAACTTTAAAGTTGAAATATGGTAGCACTACAATATCAAAGTTAAATTTTTTAGATGCAAAAGGTGTAAAGTATACAAATAGAAATGCCTTATCCATACACATTTCTGTCATTTTCTGCTCCCTTCTTGCATCCTAAAGGGGGAAAAATTGGAAATGGCTTTCTATATTCTCCTGCTAGAAATCTGGCCTGGTGCTTTTCAATGTTTGTATTTGTCTTGCTTGCAGAGCAGTGATCCATTTATTTTCAAGCCCTGTATAATAGGGAAATACTACACGCATCATCTTCGTGACATACTGTTGGAGACTAAGACACTGCGCTTCAGTGTTGAGGGTGGTTGGTATAAATGTTTTCTCAGCTGCTACAGTCACATGAGCTTTATGTTGGAGAAACATTAACTGTGTAAATCTCAGCTGAAGCGTGGTATGGCTCCTGATAATTCCTTATTCTGCATACAGAATCTTGGGCTCCAGTTCCATTTCAGAGCTAGGCTACGGACTATGAAGGGTTTTGCAGTGCTGAGTAGGACAATACTGAAGTCTTCTTAATTGGACCATCCTCTTTCCAAAAACCTAATTTTTCTTACATTCGAGTGAAAACTTGCAAATCATGATTTCAGTTTAAAAACAAACAAAAAATAACTTTCATTTGCATAGACGGGAATCTTTTATGGCTCTCACTTGTGCTGTGTAAGAGTGAATTGCTTATCTGCTATTTGGAGTTTCTAGCTTAGATTTATAAAACTGGCTGAGTCTCATTGCTTGATTTATAGAGAGGCTGCAGATGAGTGCCCATATATTACTGATTTAAAGTAGATCTGTTATCTAAATCTTTAGTGTGAATACAGCACCAGGAATTACATTTGATACACTCGACACTTTTTAGAATATCAGTAAGAGAACTGAGATGTACAGGAACGGTGGCTTTTCATCATTATTTAGTTTTCTATATCTAATGCCATTTGTATTTTAGAGCTATGTGGTAATGGGAAATTTATTTATAGCAGATCAGGTTACACACCCATCGCTTTGGAAATCGTGAGGAATTTGTAGTGTTTATATTTGATAATGACATAGTAGAATCAGAAGCCTAATTACTCAAGCTGTTTTTTAATATTGCAAAAGCAGTGCTTTAATTACTGCGTTTGAACTTTACATGTTTTGTTCAGCCCTGTGAAAACTGGAAACTGATTTCTGAAATACTGCTAACAGAAAATATTTAGAAATGAAGAATACAAAATACAAAAGGCTAATAGCCATGGCTAGCAATGGAAAAATCAGACAATAGCACCATGGAAAAATATTCCTACCCATTTTTGTCACCCCCAATGGAGTATCTGCATCTTTCAATGAATTCCTGTAAAGGTTATCATGGTTTGACTGCAGAGTTTGATGTGTGAGAAGTCTATGAAAATCACTTTTGTTTCCTCAAAAAGCATTTAAATTAAGGTTCAAAAAGGCCCACTGGTTAAAAAGGTCTTTAGAAGCCTTGAGTCAAAGAATCACCTATTCCAACCCAGTGGGGAGAAAAAAAAGCAGCTTTATCCTTTAGTTTTAAAGGACAGCCCAATTCTCTTATATCTGCCTTGCATAAGGAAACCAATGCCCATCTTCCTCTGCTGGGATAAAACCTGAATTGAGGGAATTGCATAGGTCATGTCCATCTTCTATGTGTATTTGTACTCTGAGTGAATGCCTGTGGAAAAGGGGCAATTCTGTGGTGTTGGTGAGAAAATTTACTGTGTGGCATCTATCACTTTCTCATTCTGTGCGAGGATGTTGTTTTCACCTTGTGGAGACCATTGGTCTAGCACTGCTGTGGTGAGGCAGTCCTATAGCTGGTCAGCCAGTACTTCTGTTCTTTCAAAGCCTGCTCCCATTATTTGTGTATGTATTTAAATATCGAAAAGAATGCATATCACTGTTTGCAAGTTGAATTTGCATCTATATGGGACATTTTTTGAAAATATACTGTGCCCACATACACCATTAATTCAGATTGTTTGTGTTCTACTGCAGTAGCTTTTCTTCATTTTCCTTATAACTCATTTCTTAAGCTCCTTTCCTGTTTCTAATCAGGAGTCATTTCCATAAATAGGATGCACTTGACAAGAGGGGGTTTTGTGTGAAGTTGGAGTGTAGACATCTCTACTTCCAGATAGAGCTGGAAGTCTCTACTCTAACCAATGATTAAAGTTCTCCTTTACTGGGATGCTGTGCTCGGCTTGGGTCCAAGTTTGGTCTTGGGCCTTATATTTTTATTTGGCAGCATGTTCTGAGCTTGAGCTATGCTATCCTCTGCCACAGGTTTCAAAATCTTTTATAGCTCCAGGGTCAAGAGACAGGTAGCGTACTGGGTGAGGTAGATCTTGGTCTCCAAGCACTGCATGCAATAGCGAATAGATGGGTCAAGTCCCCTGTTTGAGGGGAGTACCAGCTCTTGCTCAGGTATGTGGCTACATCCTGACTTGGGCAGATGTGGGTTGGGAGACTTGCGTGTCAGGGTCCTGGGCGGTGTTTTCACTGCACATGCAGCTGTGGTCTAATTGCCCAAAATAAGTGGTTGGTTATCCCAATGTTTTAGTCTTTATACCCTGAAATCATTAGCCAGGAGTTGATTAATTCACTTACTGCGTAAGTGTAATCAATCTTTAAGTATATTTCAGTGCACATAATGTGTCACTAATGGGTTGACAATTATAGTGAAATTGATGGCATTTTAAGTATATCTTTATTGCTGTTTTAAGTGGCCATGCTAAGCAAATTCATGTTTCAAGTGTCACCTGGATGTTAGTCTTGCATCAGTTTTGAGAATTTGAAGTATACAGCAAACTGAGGGACGACTAAATATGCTTTCTTATTGAAACTTATGTTGAAACTACTATGAAAGATTTGTGGGTAACATACAACCAAATTTCTGTGAGATAGGTTAAACAGTGTCCCCTCAGAAGTTAAAGGCAGAGCCCCAGTCTGCTTCAAGTGGTGGCCGAAATTTGTGATTCTCTGATTGAGACAGGAGAGGAAATATCCCTGAAGCTAGAGTCTCACTGACGTTGCTGGTGGTGGAGCACAGTAAGGGAGGCTGCCTTTGTCCTTGCTGGAGATATGGGTGCTTATGTGTGTGTGTAGACTTGGAATTTATAGATCATATATTTGTCTTTTTTTATTGACTAAAAGTAACTATGTCAGGTGGGTAAGCTGATGTGTGACCTGAAATTAGATTTCTTCCTTTTTCTTTATAGTATTTAAAACAGCAATAAAATTGCTGACATCCTCTTAAGACTCTTCTCCTGACACTCATCTCTAGATTTGCAATACATATCATTCATAGTGATGAGTGTAAGTAGTAAATTGAGAGGAGGAAATAATGGGTCTCTAATCCTGGGTACCAATAGCTTAAAAGGAAAGCAAAGTGTCTTTGGAGAATAGCTAATACATTCTTTTCCAGTAAATATTTGGTAACAAACATCATGAGACTGGATCAGTTTTAACAGGGAAACTGAAAAGAATTTCAGTGTTAGATTTTGGTCTTAAATCACCTGAAGTATTCTAGACCTGATATGGGGGGAGGGTGAGTATTGAATATCATGTGGAATAAAAATTGCTTTTCCATTTTGATATCATTCAGGCAAACAGTTCAGCTTTCAATACTAAAAGCAATTTTGACCTACCAATATACAGAACTAAATACTTCTGCTCATATGGAAGTACTATTTCTAAAGACAATGTACTAGCAGAGCTATGAGAATAATTTCTAAGGAACAAATTCCTTTATGGTTCCTCAAGGAATGGAAAAATCTTCAAAGAAAAAACATCCAAAACAGAGGAAAAATATGAATGTCACCAGAACTATTGCGATTCACAGAACTAGGGAGATTATCATAAATAATATATAGCCCACTGTAGGTAGTGTTAATGAGAAATATTGAAGTACTGACATAATAAGTTTTTTTTATTACAACAGGTTACTGCTTCATGAAATGGTCTGGCACCAGACCTTTTCTCCATGGGAATGTTTTTTTTTTTTAAAAAAACCTTCTGAAGAGATTTTTCCTACTTGCATTGAATACACTGTAGACTCGTATATGATACCTTTTTGTTTCTCCCCTCTATAATCTCTCCTGATGTTTTAAATGTGTTCTCTCACAGAGTAATTTAGTAATTTCTCTTTAAAGATCTTTTGTGCATGTGGTGAGCATGTGATTTGTTTGTTTGTGGTTAACAGTCCTTCTTTCACTGTAGAATTTCTACATTAACTCCATTGCACCATATATTTGATGTAGGATGTTATTTCTTTTTTGAACACTCTAGATAATTTCTTTTTATACAACACGGTCATTTTATTTCTGCTGTCACCTTGGTTCATGACTTTCTTATACCTGTTTTGGTGCCTTTTCATTTTCATGTGTAATTATCAAGAGCAGGCATTATCTATAGTGTTTCATTTTGTAGTTGTGACAATCACCTTCATCAAAGGGGAAACTTCTTATGATAGTTGAGGAATACTGTATGTAGTGGTAGAATCATGTTTGTCTTCAGAAGCAGACTGATTACAGAAAAGCAGTTTATTGAAAATCTTGATGGGAAGAGGACTTTCAGGTCTCCAGCTATTGACAGCTAGTATCATACTGGACCAGTTATTTTAAACTTTGGTGAAATACAGCAGAGTGCAGGCTAAGAGCTGATAGGTCCATAATTCTTCAGAATTTCCCTGCTATCTTTGTTTAAATAAAAACAAACAACAAACCTACACACAAATGAGCCAGTACAGATTTCTCTTGTGTAAGCTGTGAGGAGGCTTTTAAGCAGCTTGTATGCAAGAATGTTATTTTTTCACTCATTGTCCTTCTAAGTAGTTGTTTTTCTCTCCATGTTCACTTCAGTGTATACAGTGTCTATTCAAATATTTCTTGTTTTTTTCCTTAATTCTTTTTTCTGCTGTTACTGATAATCAAACAAGTAGCATGTGTCTACATCCTTTTAAAGCTAATATGGAGGGAAGTAGAACAGACTACTCAAATCTTTTCTTAAGGCCTTACAATGTGATTATGGATAATGGGGGTTGGCAACTACTTGTAGAGGAAGAGAAGTTATGCATTTGAGTCCTGGCAGTGTCTTTCAAAGGTTTTCCAAAAGTAGTACAGATTTAGCTGTTACAAAGTTACCTGGCAGAAAGGATGGTTTTGATGCATTTGCAGTCTTCTCAAATAGGATTGCCTAGTTCCTTCACTCCTTAACCTTGATATTTCACTAATCACCTTGTAATTTCTATGCTCCTGTTGGCGTACCTCCACTTCACTTTAGTCACCTGAAGTTTATTCTAGTCAAAGATTACTTCACTTGATTGATCTCTAGCCTTGGTGGCATACAGAAAGTCCATTGCAAGAACAGGTCCTTCGTGAGCTGACAGCACCCAGGAGACTACTCCAGGCAGATGAGAGCCTGATGTCCCCGCTGCTGTTGCATCTGTGCCAAGAGATATGGTGAATGTCACTGTTGATGCGGGGCCTAAGGATGGTTGCTGGCACTATCCGATTTCTTGGATCAGCCAGGATAAAATACCTAGTACATGGGGTTAAAACAAAAGAAATCTTGCAGCTGGGACACTGAAGTTGTTTTTAAAATAGGCAGTTGATATTTGCTATTTATAGTTGAGAAGCATCCTTTAATTGCACCATAATATTGGACTGGTTCTTTTTGAGTGCAACAAGGCTGAGAGGAGGGAGATTATTCACACTGGGAATTGAGTGCAGCATTTCTGAGCTCTCTGCCTGTGATCCATTCTGCAAGTTAACACTAGCACTGGGATGTTTTAGTGGGTTTCCATGGCATTGTGACCTTCCTTTTCAACAAGCTGACCTGTCAAGAGGCCTAGATCTGCAGCTTTCTACACCTCATACATCCCAAAAGCCCAGGGATATTTCCTACTGGATAATGTCTGCTAAGAGATCTTGTATTATTCTTAGCAAGGTCAAACAGAAACAGTCTATAATGTCTCAGGGATTTTAAGTGTGTTCTGTTAAACCTTTCAGTGCGGAAATATATGGGGATGGTAAGATAGTAGAGACAAAGGACTTCTAGATGGCTTTTCAGCATGCAAAAGTAGGTGGATGAGTTTGCTATAACAAATGGGCAGTTTAGAGCGTGTTCTCATTCTGCTTATGAGCCTTCATATTTCTTTATTATGGTGTGTATGGCATGATATTAAAATATGAGCTCTTCTACACCTGACAGTTCTGTTGGACTCAGTTGAGAAGCTATTCTGATAGATTAGGGATGAAAAGCAACGTTCCACAAATTCTGCTGGAGTTTGATTAGCTGGAGTACTTGTAGCCAGAACTCTGTGGGAGGGGCCGGAAGTCTATTGGCCCTAGCTCTAGTTTCTGTAAAATTTTTTCAAATTGTAGTTTCTGCAGATGACTACCTCTTCTAGGGATACTGCTGTCAGGAGTCTTACGCTGCCCTAGGGAAGCCGTTTCTTTAACACAGTCAGGAGGAAAGTAGGCAACCACAAGAAAAAGGCTGAGATAAGATTAGTATTTTTTTCCCATAAAAATGTCTTCTACTTTGAGTACGAAATACAAATGCATTTAGCAGGCTGTTTCCTGGATTTACTGTCACTTTAGAAACTGAATTCTCTGAGGAAGTAAATGATGGTTAGGCAGATGATTGGTCCATGGTTTGGATACTGATTTGCTGTATGTTCTTCAAGACTGATCTGAAGCTTGGAAGTAGCCAGACCCAGACTTTGAAAGAGACAGGATGCTGTGGATAATATAAAACAAAAGGGGACACTGACTATTCAGAGACCTAGGCAGGAGCATGTTAACTTAAGTCCTATGAAAGCAGTACTGATACTCTTACACTCTTCATACTTTCCAAGTGCAATATTCAGATTCTGATGCCAAAAACGTCAAAGAAATTGCCTGTTCCCTGTAGGCTCCCCCCCCTACCTTCTCATTCCTTTTTCAACTGACGTTACCAGAAAATGAAGTCATGCATTATGCAGCACAATTATTCTATGGGAAATGATCAGACATCTGAATTAATGGAATAAGCGTGTTAGCTTCTAACTGTTAAACTCCAAAGATTTTGAAGCATATATAGCATAGTAACAGCTGGCTTCTTTAAGAATTCTAGATAAATTGTTTGTTTTTAAAAAATTAATGAAGCCTACATGAAGCATATTTTGACAAAGCTGCAGAGAAAGATTCCCCATTACTTACTTATACTCTTAGCTTAACATACTGCTTTTCCTGCTTTCCCCAGAGAGTTGAAAGAATGCTACAGATGTTCTCACTTAAGCGTTCTGTGTACTGTCAACTAGATGAAAGTCACTTTGGAAGGTGATAACTTTTCAGAATGAAGGCTATCAAATATTTTCCTTCTTCATCATGGCAGGGTTTTTTGTCTGAGTGAACTTCTGTAAATAATACGATTTTTCATTTTCATGGAGAGATTGAGGAAGAAAAGTGTGCAACCAGATTATTATATTAAATTTAATCTAAAATTCAAGATTTCAAGTGGTTTACAGCTTGAGTTCAGGTATTTTTGTCCCTTGATCTTGTAAGCTGCATTCATGACTTAATACTGGAAAATGGTGAACTAATAACTAAGGATTTCTTTATACCAATGCAAGATTGACGTGAATACTGATCAGTGAACAAAAAGTAGGCAGACCTTGTTGTGATTGCAACCTGAATGGCACTGTAGAGGCAGTCTGAGATTTGATGTGGATCAAATCAATATCTGAAATTTGATTTTTTTTGGTTATGGCTTTTCATGTTCCTAATCTAAATTTATTAGTTTGCTTTTTTCTTGTTTTAATTTTAGGGGCATATTTGATTGTTTAAAAAACAAAACAAAACCCTTGACTAGCAAGTGGCATCAGTATCATTACACTTCTAATTGTTTGTCCACACCAATGAAAGGTAGATTTTAATGAAAAAGTGATTTTCATCAGGGGAAAAAAAAAAAAAAACAGTTTATCATGTTAAAGCATACAATCAGCTAGCTTTGGAGGAGATAAATTGAACTAAAGCATTTTGTATGTAGAAGAAGCCATTCATATACTAAAGTATATGAAGTGTGCTCTGAGCTCCTTACTTTATCAGAAATTATGATTGCGTGGGCTGAAAGGCATTGGTCAGGTGATCATAAACCTGTTCAGAAAACTAGGCAGGGAAAAGGATATGATTTGAAACAGATGATCCTTTGAGGAACTTTCTTGATCTCAGCAGGAGAGAGAAGGACCCTTCACTATGCATGAAAGTTCAGGTTTGTGCTGTAAAATCATGATTTTCCAGGGAAACAGCCCCATAGCTAGCCCTCACTTAAATGGAAGGAAAAGCCTTCTAGAGAGTGCTTCAAATTCAGGCTAGAGAGAAGGAGAATTTTCACAAATCTTTGATATCTGGCAGGTAGCTACAGCTTAGAAAGCAGATGACCCTTCTGAGTGGGGAAGCAGAAATATTTATAAAAATACATTTATATATTTGGATACAAAGTTTACACTTGTATGTTAATGACACTGGTTCTGTGTGTGATTGGTGTCTTAACTGAATCACATGGATCTTAGGATTTAAATGCAGTAATTTCCAAACACATACACAGAGCTGACTGTGCAGCTCATTGAGGTAGCCTTACCTTTATAACCTGAAGTCTCTTATTGCAGTTAATACCAACTTCATTAGTGTTTACTTATTTGACACCATCTTGGGCTTCTGCCTTGATTTGACTAGTTGGAAGACCTACATAGTTGAAATGTTTTGTCTATAGCAGTCACTGGATAAATAGACTGGGAAAAAGTTTGTTCTTAGTGTGAAGAAGCAAGTTTTCACATTCAGAAGAAGTCACAGTAGCAAAGAATATGGGAAATGTCATACTTAGGGTCCACTCCTATGTCCTACAATTCAAATAAGAGCCCAAGTATCTTCCTTCCCCATTCCTCCTACCCCCAAAACTTGTAGGCCATTTTCACAAGGTTTAGAATATGATACATGGATTTTTTTTTTTAATATGTAGGAACATCAAAGCTACCAGAGGTACTTGCTCCTTTTCCTTAGAAAGGCAAAGTTTCCAAGTAAATTCCAGGTCTGCATTCCCCAGAGCATGATGAGCCATTTGTGCTTCCACGAGCACAGTTCCTCTCCAAGCCACCCCAAGGCAGTACACCTAGCACTTTTCCAGTACAGAGTTGTGGCTCAGATCTAAAATTGAGCTTAAAGAATATTGGAAGAGGTTTTCAGGGGTGAAAGGAAAAAGAAGACAAGTAAAGATGTTTCTCTGACTCCAATCATGTCAAATAATTATTCCTTGCTGTTAAAAACATCTTGCAAGACAGAATGGCCGATTGTCCCTTCAGCTGCATGGAAAAGAAAACAACTGCACAATGTGGAGCAGAGGCAGGATATGATCTCTCCCATGTGGTTGATCAATCTGCCGTCTCATTGCTCACTTGCACATTCACTCTTTCAAAGTGAAAATAATGACAATCATAATAAAGCACCGTTACTGATACAGCTACGTTATAGCCTGGTTGAGCTCACTATTGCAGATGAAAATCCATAGTGAGAGATGGAATTATCTGAAATTAGTGTAAGGGATTTCAGTTGTGATATTCTTTCAATATTAATTCTCTTTAAATGTTGAAAGCAATTACTGTATGGTAGCTTCAAACCGGCAGCATTTTGCAAGTGAATTATAAATGTGTATTGATAATGTTGCTGTGCTGCTAGTGAGAGCTTGGAACATTTGGAAGGAAAAATAACTATCTCATAAATAACTTTGTATCGCTTCAACATACAGCATATAACTATATAAATAAATAGAATAGATCTCAAGTGAACGCTGCATTGAGTTACTTAGTGTTTACTGCTGTTATTTCTGTTCTTATTGCTTAGTACATGGACTGATATCAAACTGTATAAAATGCAGAACTTTTTGACCACTACTCCAAAGCTTTTTCTAGTAGAGAAATGAGACCTTTATTCAACGCAGATTTTAAAATGACCTAAAACTCAAGAGGCCTTTGCACAGAGGACCTCCAGGGTGAGTACACAAGTCTGAAACAACCATGAGCTCTCTATCAGGTTGGCTGCAGGATCTTATCAGTCATTCTGACATGCTAGAAGAAATCTACTGGAAATCTTGGTGGCAAGAACATGAAATGGACTTGTTGAGATTTAAGATATCCAAAAGCAGATAAACGTGAAGACATTTCATTAATCAATCAGACAAGAAGAAAATCCAGGCAATAGGGAAGTATACAGCTGTCTAGCTAGAGCATGGCTCATTACTATTTTTTCAATATACATTCTAGTGCTGGAGTGTTCCTTGAGTCAGTCTCACAAAAGTTGTGTAAGGCTGTCTTACGTTATACAGTAGCTTATTTTTATAATCTGTTTGTACTCCTTTAGTGTATCTGAGTCTGAGCCTTGCTTTTTCTTTCATACAGCACTGGAATCAGCAGGACATGGTATCTGAGGAACAGTAAAAAGCAAGAGGGCTTGTGCATGCAGCAGATGATTCCTAACTAATTAGGTGTGTTGCCAACAGATTTTTATTCTTGTCATTGTACTCATTAAGGCAAAACCTTGCTCTGCAAGTTCATCACTGTGAGGTTCTAGGCTTAGCTGGAGGTTGTGAAACCATTTGTTAGTCTGAGCACGATATATTTGGATGGGTAGGTAAAATACTGTAAGCTCAACCATTAATGAAGTTTGCACAATGACTTTATCACCAGTCTGTGTAATGTATGCTATTTTAGATCACTACCTATTTAGAGTATGACTTTTATGTTCCTAGTATTTGGCAAAAACCTGTAAGCAAACTATGGGTGTCAAAGAAAGCTTGCATGTTTTCAAACTTTTCTCTATGTTGAACAAAGCAGTGAACTCAAGCCATGAGGTCTTGCAATGAATAACTTACATTAGCCTATTATTCTCTGTCAGGATTGTATATCTAGTAGTTTCTTTCTGACTGCTTAAAACTGAACACCATATCAAACAATGTTTAGTATAATAAACATTCCTTATGCAGAAGAATAGTAACAGCAGTTAAGCCATTGGCATCTTCTCAAGTCTGAAGATGTTAGGAATTTGCCAGACGCTGTATTGGAACTGCTTGTCTGATCATAAGGACTTGATTGTATACAGGAATTGAAGGTACTCATGTCAGCTTGTATGATGCTTCTGTTTGGACTCCTGAAGTGTGAAATAGTGTATTTAAAAAAAAAAAAAACAAACTAATGAATGATTACTAATGTGCTATATCAGCTAATAGAGAAATGCTTGCTCATTTTCACTTTGGAAGCCATAATCTTTAGGTGTGATATTACCACTGTTGATTTATGCATCTGTGTGTATTGGGTTTATGTGGTAAAGGTTCGGTAGCAGGGGGGCCACAGGGGTGGCTTCTGTGAGAAGATTCCAGAAGCTGCCCCATGTCAGATCAGAGCCAGCTCCAGCCGGCTCCAAAAGGGACGCACCGCTGGCCAGAGCTGAGCCAGTGAGCGATGCTGGTTGCGCCTCTGGGAGAGCAGATTGAAGAAAGGGAAAAGACTGCTGTGCAACAGCAGCTGGGAGAGAGAGGAGTGAGGAACAGCCCTGCAGACACCAAGGTCAGTGCAGAAGGAGGGGGAGGAGCTGCTCTAGGTGCCAGAGCAGAAGTTCCCCTGTGGCCCGTGGTGAGGCCCATGGTGGAGCAGGCTGTTCCCCATGGTACCACATGGAGCAGATCTCCATGCTGCAGCCCGTGGAGGAGCCCACGGAGGAGCAGGTGGATGTGGCCTGAAGGAGGCTGCAGCCCATGGAGAGCCCCTACAGGAGCAGGCTCCGGGCCGGAGCTGCAGCCCGTGGAGAGGAGCCCACGCAGGAGCAGGTGATCCGGTGGGAGCTGCCACCTGTGGGGGACCCATGCTGGAGCAGTTTGCTCCTGAAGGATGGACCCCGTGGTACGACCCATATTGGAGCAGCTCTTGAAGAGCTGCAGCCTGTGGGAAGCCCACGCAGGACCCTGCTGGGTAAAACCACCATGCTGTGCTTTCACGTTCTGTAACTTCACTTGTAGGAAAGTAGTAAACAATCATATTTTACTGCTGCAGCCTGTGTCTGGGATCCCATCCATAAACATGTTCAAAACAACAGACAACTCTAGATGCAGTGGCGTAGGGGATGGCATCTCGTGACCAATAAAGTAGTCTTCCCATGTCTTTTGGGAGTCTCTTCAGAACTCTATCAGAAGGTCTTTTTTGAATTTCAGTTATGAATGGTCTTTCTGCTATATTTTATAAGAATGAACAAGATCAAGAGGAAACAGTTGCAGAACAACCCCAGGTCATCTCTGTCTTCATTGTGGATTAAAACCATTCTGGCACGTTGTTCTTTTCTGAATCTGGGAGCAAAGTCAACATCCAAGACCTAGAAACATGAAGGTGCATCAAGAGCCTGCAGCACACTGCTTCATTCTTTCCCTGCTCCATGCTGTAGGGCCTGAAAAAGTTTGCTTGTACTCACTGATATCTCCAGCAAGAAAACTGAAGTTAGACTGGGGTCTTGCTTCCCAAATAATAGAGGAGGCCATAAATTTGTTTTTCAACTTTTAAACTTTGTGGATCTGTTTCTGAATAGCTGCAGGAACTAAGACCAGAACTGGATTCTAGAACAGCCCTAAAAGGGCAGAGCATGCAATTTATATAACAAAGCTCACCATTTATGAACATCCCTGAAATCAGATAGCTTGAAAAGCAAACTGCTGGATTCACTCCTCATAAAAAGGTCTTAAATTAGCTGTAAGTCTAAAAATGGTTTCTAGCAAGTAACTATAAAAAGGAAGGCATTATAATTCAGTCCCTCATCTTTGCATCTGTATATTGCTCACTGTTCCTTCTGTCCCCTCTGTTCCCCCTCTTATCACAAAGTGTCCTGAGTTCGCATCTATTCTAACCACAGCCTGCTCTGGTGTCAGTTTTTCCTGTGAAAGCTACATGGTCATAGAAATTCAAATTGTGACTTAAATTCCTTGGCATCTCAAAGAGCTCTTTGGCATGATGTACTTCTACTATTGGCATGAACTGCTGTAATAAGAAAGAAAGGGTAAAGTCAAGCAGGCAAGTGTGTGTGGGGAGGGGGTGGGGGAGAACCAACCTAGAGAACAAGTTAGGCAGCATGCAACTATATATATAACAACTGTAATGTGACTAAAAGCTGACTAGAAAAGATGTAACTTTATTCTGCTGAAAGTGAACTACTGTTTCTAAAATCTTGATTTAAAAAAAATAAATCTGCCTGCTCACCTCAATGTCTTCTAAAATCCTATACGAAAAGGTATTCTGTTGCCTCAGATCAGAGTGTTATGGGTTTTTAAGTGCTCATCTCATCCTGTGGGCAGTTAGCCTGAAGAACTAATGTAGTCTTGCTGCACAGTATGTAAATAGCTGGGGAAAACATACCAAGGAGGTGATAACTGCAATATAATTTAGAGCACTACTTGGAGACGCTGCAGATGAGGACCTGTGTGTCTAATAAATCCGAACTTCTCTTTTCCATTGGAAGCAGGATATAACATCTGTGAGGACTGCTGTGGTTCTGGGGGTTTCACTGTTCATCCAGAGTATCTCAGCTAAAAAAAAAAAATGGTGTGTGTCTGTACCATGTTGAGTAAAATGATTACTATTTTGCATTGTGTCCGTAACAGTGTGGAACAAGCTCTTATTACCTGTACTAAAACACTAGTTTGTCTTTTGTGGAGCAAGGTGTATTTTCAAGACTAGTTCACCTCTTTTCTAGGTGAACCCACAAACAGAGCAATGTAGAATGAAAAATTGTCTACTGTATGTCAGCAGGGAAAAAAGTCATTGCAAAAGTTTTCAGGTTCATACAGAAGGGTTCAATACAGGAATTTCCTCTGCATACCGCAGAAGAGGTATGTTGTATTTCTCACTAAATACTGGCAATTCTAATCTGATAGATTGTCTGGGTAGGTGACTTCTTCGGAATCCTTGGTTTTTGAGAATGACAACATGCTAACCTGAGTCCTCTCAAATATTTGCTCAGAAGTACTATAATGAGGTTTTTCATATGACTTCACTATTTTGACATGACTGCAGTACGTTTACTGTGAAATATGCTCATCAGCCATTAAAGAAAGATACAATGCTATTATGAATAAGGATAATTTGTATTCAAAGTCCTTCAAAATTCAATGCTTTGTTGCCACTTTAAGTTTTCAACCCAATCCATAGCAACAACAGCACTCAAAATGCCATTTACCTTTGCCTTCCACTGTGTAACTCTTTTTCTTAACTTGAAGTCCTTGGGAATATTCCTACTGACAAATTAGCAAGCTTTCCTTTCTTGTCAAAGTTCCTTCTTCCCTTACTTTGGACTAGTATATGACCTTGTAGTTGTGAACTGGCTTCCATTAGAGTTCATTTCAAACAGTTGTTTTTAGGCTGTTATAACCTATTACATATTGATAGTTTAGAAATGAAGCAATTTCACAGATGATGTTAATCTCAATTTCTGACTAAGCAATGATAGCTTGGATTAGCAATGGAAAGCTTGGTATTTTGTATTTTGCACCTGTGAGGGATGTTTTTCAGAGTATTGTCTATTTAATGACTTACAGCTAGAAACCTTGGGAAGGAATATGAACTAAGAGTGATGGGAATTCTCAAGGAAATGGTTACACAGCTAGAACAAACAAAAAACACCTTACGAATTGTGGTTTCATCTCTTATATAAAATGTGGAGTACTTAGCACACTGTCTACTGCAAAAACACTTGATGATAAGTGGCGATGTGCCAGAGTTGTCTTCTCATTCATGTATCAGTGCAAAGCACATTTCCTGGGTAATGAGCTCTNAACCTCAAAAAGAAAATACTACTTGATATTTTCTTTCTTTCTTCTGGACAAGGAAAGACCAAAAGAAAGGCTTAATGTGACAAAAATTTGTTTTGAGCGCATCTGTGAAAGACTGCAGAAAAAGCAACAAGTTCAATGTCAAAAAAATGACCTTATAAATGTGGTAAGGTGATCTGGTAGTATATAGCCTTGTCCTATAGTGCCAAGGTTAAGATTGGGGNCGGGGAAAGAAGGTCTTAAGTTGTCTGGCCAAACAGAACCAGGAGATGAAGAAACCAAACATCTCTTCGATGTTTTTATTGTGTTAACACAGCATCTTGTATATGGTGACCCAAGTGCTTGCATTGCTCTCTTGCATGTGGTGCACGTGATGGGGCACTTGGTCATTGCAAGGTGGTTACTAACATGATCTTTTGAAGTTTGATTTCTAGTTGAGCTGTATGTGAAAAGAACTTGTGTGCATCTTCCAGGCTGTCAGCGCAATGTTGGAGATGCTGGGCTGAGCTGCTAAGTCTTCATGGCACTGTGTCACGTTTAGTAATTGGGAGACAGTGGTTTAGATTCCAAGAGCAATGTAGTCAGTTTAGCAAGGAGCCACCTCCAGGTTAATTAGCATGCTTCAATTTTAAGTCTTTCATCAGCGAACTCCATATTTTTAATTTTCATAAATAGAAAGAAATGTTTTTGAAACTTAATGAGGCTGATGGAGTTGATGTATATGTACATACTTAAAAATGCTCTGCAGCTCATTAAAGGTACAAAATAGTGTGATTTTCCATACTCCTGTACAGTTTAAAGCAAAATAGAGATAAAGTATATTTTGAAATATTTATAGGTTATAGTGCCTGACATGAGAAGCAGAGAATTCTCCATAGCCAAAAAAGCTTGACAGTTTTATTACATGTTGAAGACACTGACTTGAAGCGCATTAGAAGATTGATGTGTTTCCAGCCTTCCTCTGTAAAACACAGCCCCCTCTACCCAGGACAATGTTATCTTATAACTGTTTCTTTTTTACTCTGTTAAACCGAGTGCTATGCAAGCTATGATCACTTCAGTAAAGTTGCTCTGTGCTTTCTGGATTTTTCTTTGGTTGCAGGTGCATTTTACAAGCTTGCTGAAGGATTCACTGATCTCACATCCGTGTCTCTGGTATATCTTGCCCACTGCACCTCCTGCATGCTTTTGGCCAGGTCTTCCTAGCTATGCTGCCATAGCACTCAGTGCATTTCTTCTTGTGGAGAGAAATTAAGAATAAGTCAGAGCTTATAGCTCAATTTTTAACAAATATGTTAACACATTAGTCTGTGAAAGAACAAGGGAGGCCCGTATATACTTTTCAGTCAGGCTTTTGCTGTCTACCAAAATCTAATAAACAGCTATCTGTCTAAATGTGAGTGTTTCCCTTCCATACAAATCCTCTGCATGGACAGTTAGCCTCATGGTGCTCTCTCCTCCCTTGGTCCCAGCAAGGATCCCTTTTCTTGCAGGGGAGTTGTTGTAATTATGCTTTTCTTGGTTTGAGATTTACCTTTGTATGTCTTTGTCCTGCATGTGAGCAGGAACTGGTTGACAGGATGGACTCATATCTGGTGAAAACCCGAATCCAGGAGGGACCTGGGCATTATTTATTTATGCTGCTCTGCCTAGGGAATATATCAGAGTGATTTTTGCCTAGATGAGTCTGCGTCTGTTTAATCAAAGCCCTGACTCTACTCACAGGAACCATGATGAAATCTAAGAGACCTGATGAATGTGAGTATTTAGTCAAGTCAGACTGAATAGAGCAGGGGCTCTGCTGCAACAGGGCTTCAAACTTCCTACAGTCTTGGGCATAAATTCCCAATCTCAAGCTAAAGGGAACTTATATCTTTCTGTATACATCTCCAAGAATGGCCATTATGTAGTCCAGGAATCGGGTGACTTGAGGCACCCTGCAATGCTGATTATTCCTGATCCACACCCATAGGAACTGATAGATAAGGGAAATAAAACTTTAATGGTTACTGGTGCATCATGGTGCAAATTGCACTTGCTAATTCAGTTATGTATGTCCATCCATTTTGTGTTTGTGGTGAAGCTTTTTGGGGTCTGGGCTCCTTTTATATTTGGGACCAAAAGTATGGAATGTGAGTTATTTTAAATTATTATTTTGAGGATGCTATAAAATTAATGTAACCTATTTGGGTAAGCACAATTTAAGCAAGTAATATAGCTACTAGTATTTTAATTGGGCAGAGCTGGTAAGTGTTCAGCCTTGCTAGGTTAACTTGTCTAGACATCTGCACCTGAGAATGATTTAGGAAGGGCAACTATGGCAGCCTTATATCTGGCCATTGTTTTTCTCATTCCTTTACTACACAAGCGCAGCACTTTCATCTAGTGCAGAGGAGGTCAAGCGCTTTTGAGGAGCTCTGTCAGGATTTACAGCATATATTTAGCATGCCAGTCCTGCAGATGTTGTGGTTACCCATGCTTCCAGTAGTGTAAAGCTGGCTATGAATGAACAGGGCTGTCATCCTAGATCTGTTCAATAAACCTGATTTTTTCAATGGAAGTAGGAGATCTTCAATTCATTTGTAAAAGTCCCATTGTATAAAAAATGATGCAAGTGTGGCACTTCCTTCAAATAAAGGCAAATGGTCTGCTATTAAGGGGACAAAAAATATTTTTGTTTATAGTATTCCTGAAAACCATTCTTTATGAAAGTTATTTTTGCTGTAAGATCCTGTTGTTGCCTTTATTTCTGATCTATGCAAAAACTCGTTAAACTGACGTATTTTAACCCAACAAAAATGTAAACACTGCTTGTCACTTTTCGGGGGTGGGTAGGGGGGAGACCTTGAAGTACTTCAGCATAACAGTAAGCAAAAGGGCATATTTCTGCAGTATGTTTGAAATGCTCATTAAAAATGTTAGAAAAGTTTCTGCCTGAAACTTCAGCCCAATTTTACTTCTAACTAGGGAAATTTATAATGCTGGAATGACTATGAAATTGTGCTTTCTATTTGCTTTTCAAAGCCTTCACCTTTGTCTGGAGGCAGAATTCTAAATCATACTCTTCCACTTGTGTGTGTGTGTGTTTGTACAATGAATTAAGGAAGTCCTAATTAAATATAAACCTGTCTTTTTTTTTACACTTTTTAAATTGCATGGAACTCAATCATGCTATTGAATAAAATGCTTTGATGGGAAGGCGATGGGAATATTCTAAATGGGTGCTGGCTTTGTTATATGCAGTTGTTTGTATTTAATGCTCCTGCGGAAAGGAAAGACAAGACTGATTGTAGGAAAAAAGTTCAGTGCTATCGTGTGTTCGCGTTAATGCATTTGACTGTTTTCTTTTCAGCTCCCTCCATTTAGAATTCTTGTCTCTGTTTCCGGTGATGGTGCTTTAAAAGCTGTGACCAGTCATTTGTCACCAACTGTAAATGCAGTTATGGTACATGTGCAAATAAGAACTGCCTTTTTTCAACCCTAGAGTGTATTTTAAGAGGACCTGTTTTTCTTCTGTGCTACTGTATGTTGCCAACAGGCGCATCGAGTGCAAGACTGTTGTCGTCTCTTACGCTTTCCTTTCTGCTTTTGTCACTGGCAACCCTGAACGTGTGTAGCGTTTCTGAAAGCCTTATCGGCCTTCTAGGGCAGGAGCGGAGCTAGTGCAGTTAGCCTTAGCGGGGGCCGAGTGACAATGCTCGGAAGTCGCGCCGGGGTTCGGGCAGCGCTGCTCCCCGCGCTGCGGTCTGTAGGTGGCAGTGAGCACACGCTGAGCGACCGCGCTGCCACCACGGGGTCACAAAGCCAGAAGCTACTTGCAGATTCCTGTTTTCAGCGCTTTCCTTTTTCCATGGTGTTTTATTTTTTAAATGAAATTCTGCAGGGCTTTAGAGATTGAATCTCTTTGTAAGTGTTGTTGACCCTTCAGCAGTAAAACCTCTGCTGATTTCCTCTCATTCCAAATGCTGATGTTTTATATCTGTTCTCTAAGCTAGCATCCATTTCTGGCAGGGGTATAATTTAAAACCTATTTTTTTAAAATGGGGAAAGGTTATAAATGTAGTTTCCATTATTATTAAACCAGATAGAACATGCTAATTTCTTATTCTGTCCTCTTCTTGAAGCGTTTCTTTCTGCTGTTTGACCAGCCTTTGAAATTGAGCACTGTGTGGATGCCTGTTTTAAAGGTACCCTTTAGAGCCAAAAGACTTGCTGCTGTTCCACTGGGGATCCGAGGCCCTAGGGAAAAAATAAAGCATGTGGAGAAGCAGCAGGATGGCTGCTGTCTGGTAGGTGAATGTGAGTGCTCCTGGGGTGTGTGCTGGGGAGGAGATGGATGTCTGCTATGGAAAAGCAGCCTGACCTGCAGGGAGGGAGGTAGCCTAGAGCGGGGAGCAGAAGAAAGCTTCTAGGCTTGAAGAATGAAGTTAGATGTGAGGACAGACTGTAACGCAAGGAAAAGGAGTCTGAGGGTTCGTCTCAAACTAAATCCTGCTCGTACCAGGAAAAAAATTGGTTCAGGCTAGCGTCACCAGAGTGTTTTTTCAGTAAGGCTGCTTACCTCCCTTTCTAATATCTTTACATTACACCTTTTCTTCTGACCCCAGTAGATATGTTAAAATATTACAGCTCTATGGGTTTGTGTGCAGTAATAGTTCTTCAGTCTGATACTGAGGGAATGATGTTTAACAATTCCCAATGGGAAAGTTGGAACAGGGGAAAAAAAATCCAATATATTGGTGAATATTTAGCCTTTCATCTTTAATAGGAAATATGATGGGGACTGTTATTTCTGTCACGTGAGAAGGTTATTACTTTTCTTTGTGTATTTTCTCCCACATTACTATTTACATTACTTAACTCCAGGATCCAGATGGGACATTACTAATTTTCGGCTCAGGTCTTTGGAGTGATTTCAATCTTTAAAATGAGTATAAATGAAATCAGAATGAAAGGAAAAAGCCTGCAGGAAAGACATATTGTCTTCCTGTGTATCATGTATGCCAGCAACACAGAAAGTGAGATTATCACTTTCTCTCCTGTCTCCTGAGGGACATCTCCTTTCTGCAGGTAATCTATATTTGCATGCTTTGCAGTGCTGCAAACACATTGGAAAAAATTTCTCAACTTTCTTTTTTTTCTCTCAACTAGAGAGATTCTGTCAACATATGTTCAGAAAATCCTAAAAGATTTCAGATCTTTGGATGTCCTAGGATTTTTCTATTTTAAGAGACAGAAACAGTGCTGGTGCAAATGGCAGGGCTGAGGGGAAAAGACTGAGGTTTGCCTTTCGTGTTCGTACAATACTGGTCCTTAGGTGTAAACAGGCAATGTGTACAGTACAAAACTAAAAGGAGGAGAAGTGAGGGTGTGGTTAAAGAGTCCGGGATTCAGTGCTGGGTGTCAGGGATGTTGTGTGGCCAACAGGGAGCATGCATGGTAGACATGCAGTCGGACTGGTACTTGCCTTGTTCATGGGGCTCAGCCCTGCTGTGTAGCTGTTTCCATCTGCTTAAAGGTTCCCTGTGATATGAAGCACTTGTGGAGGAATAGGTGTACGTGCAGGTGCTGGGGCATGGCAAGCAGAGTAAGCTAGTGTCTGCCTGCACCTCTAGATAAACATTCCCTTTAGTCCAGGTCTTCAAAGTGGTTTAGACATCCACTGAAATAAGGACAACTGTCTCTTCATAGGTTTGGTCCCTGCTCAAACTACTAGTTTGAGGTCCTGCGTTACCTAGTGCAGGTAGACGTCTCTGTGAGTGATCTCACTTAAACAATTTTTTAAGGTGTAATGAATAATCTTTGCTAACTTATGTTTCCATTTAACATACAGATCTTGCACTAAATGCTGATTGTTTAGGTAACTCCAGTTAGGTGAGAAGTCCTACCTTCAAGCTGCCATGTATATGTGCCCTTTTGGGTCTGCATTTCAATTCCACTTCTGTAAAAGCATTTTTGTCTCAGAGGCAAGATGAGGTAGATATCTAAGGTCTTTACAATTTGACATGTTTGGGGGAATGGAACATATGACGAGGTGAGGAAGTTGCACCTGAGTACTTTAAAGTAGATAAAGTCACTCTGGGAACTTTATCAAGTAAACAATGAATATGAAGAGATGGAATCACAGGACACAGTGCAAAAGCACTGAAAAATAAAAAGCACATGTGGGAGGAAAAAGTGCATGTAAAGAGCATTTCCAAGATGCTAAAAGTGAATGCACACAGAAGGAAATGTCTTACAGATGAGCAGAGAAGTAGAAGCAGCAGAGTCAATTAGTCCAAGCCTGGGAAAGAAATTTGATATCCAAGAATTCAGATGAAATTTTGTGCCCCTTGGAGTCAGTCTTGGCCATAGGAAGTTTGTGGAAATAGGATTTCTCTCTGAATGTCTGCTATGTGTTACTGAAGACCTACATTCTTTCAGATTTTTTTTTTAAAAAGTTATTTTATAAACAGATGTACTCAAATATATGCTTAGTTCTAAATAAATGAGATCATAACTTTATAAAATAAAGTGGTAAATGTGTCCCGGCCAGGTGGACAAGTTAATCAAAGCTTGAGGACTTTTACCTGTATGACTCTTTTGGCTTTGATTCTGTGGGCTGCTTGTTTATATACCTAATCTGAAGCAGATGGCCTCTTAAAGTCAGCAAACAATGACTTCAACAGAAGTTTTCCACTATTGGATGAGATGTTAGACAGGAAGTTAGAGAAGTGATAAATGGATTTATGCAAACTGAAAAGCTGTTACTGGTCATGTTCTATACCTACTTCAGAAGTAACCTTCCAGGTTATCATATCAGTAATGGCTTTGATGGTAATGTTCCTCATGGTAGAAGAATATGATGCTGACAACTTTTTCAGTGGAGTTTTCTGTTTAAAATCTACTGGCAAATGAAGAATTCATACATTTTCATTGATTTTTTTCCTTATAATTCTTCTCAGTATAAACTTTTCTACCAAATGTCAATCTGAAGAGATAAAAAAAAAAGCTATAGAAGAATATCAAGACAAAACAACTATTAGGTATGAAGCATCAATCATAATGTGGCTGTTATAGAATACCTATTTGTGAATGGTAACAAAGTTGGAGTAAACACACCAGAGTAACTGCTGAATTGATCTATAAGTCAACCAGATAATATCAAATTAGAGATCTGGCACCTACTCTATTCCCCTTGAAAGGTAACGGTGATGTTTTCCTAATAGTGAAAGTTGTGTTTTTGATTGCTGTACTTGACTGCAGAAACAAAGGGATGACTGAATAATCTAGGGGTTAATTAAGAAGACGGAAGGATGTCGAAGGCCACATCTTCCCTCCTTGTTCATGTAAAAGTCCACTGAAAGTCATTTGAATTTTAGGTACGTAGGACTGAGCAGTCAAGGTGTTAGAGCTCAGAGCTATGACAATGATCTTAAATCAATTTTTAGCTTGTTTGTATTTGATTCTTAGTGAAGTTCTAAAAGCTGTGTGTAATCCAAGACCAAAAAGACTTGAAACTATTGAACTCCAACCCATAGGTGGTGGTTCAGTAAAATAACTACATTGGCCAAGACTGAGGGTGATATACCAGAATCATCAGACTCATTCTGTGATGAACAAGTTTGACAGGTTTTAGGGTAGAGGCATTTGTCTTCTGTTGGCTGTGTTGCAATTCAGTTTGCTGGCCAGTTTTTTGGATTAAGCAAGCATATTATGGGTTGAGGATTGTCTCTTTCCATCATTTTTCTGACATCAGTCACTATGGGTTTCTGGTCCCTGAGTAGGTGTTAAGGTTATACAATGGGACTATATGGTGCTTTTGTCTCCAGGCTCCAGTGGTAGAAAAGGAGCTGTGGTGAATTCTGACAGCTCACTTGAGCTGGATAATCTCAGCCACACCTCTGGGATTCATGACACAAGCATCACTTTCCCACAGTTTAGGCATAGATGATGACAATATTAATCATGAGATGTTTGCAGAACTTCCAGAAACCCTGACCCTGAGGCCAGAGAAAATGACATAAAATGCTCAAAAAAGGTACCCCTCAAGCTCCCACTGATTTTTGTGAGGAACTCTTCACAAAGTAAACAATCACTTCTGCTGTTTGCTCTGTCTCAACCTTGGATCCATCCTCTTCTGTCTGAGGGGATTAAAAACACACCAAGGAGTTCGACTGCGGTGTTATAAATGGTACATAGTGTTCATTTTCATAGATGTGGTATTTACAGTTCACTGATTTAAAGGTTTATGGCTCAGTTCACAAACTTCAGGAACATAAAATTGATTGTTCCTTAATGTACTAAGGAGCTTGTGATTTGGGACCTCAGGGATTAGCATCTGCTATCTAAAAGTTTATATATAATGTTTTCATAGTTAATACATTTCAAGCAATCCCTATAATCCATTACATAGAGGCAGAAATGCATTTTATTTGCTTAAGATAAAATTCCTGTTGATATTAAAGAGCTACAAAGTGATATTCAAATCTACTGCACCTTTGTAGTAAATCTACCAGCCTGGAGGTATAGCCCAACCATCAACTGTTGGTGCTTGTGTGCAACCGTTAAGACGACTTGTTGTTTAATAGCTGCCTAATGAAAGTAACAAGCAGCCACCAAGTCAAGATCATAAATAAGACACTTTATTATTCAATTAGTCTTTGCATGTTCAGTGGCTGGTGAATTTTGAATGTGATGGTAGGAGGCAAAATTAGCCCATCTTCCAATGTACTTTGCCTAAAATTTAGGGACCAGTCCTAATTCCTCTGTAGTCTGAGTTTAGTAGAAGAGACCGTTAAGCAAATATCGCTTGTAATTTTGTGGCAACTATAAGCTTTTCAAAGCACCAAAATGATTTGACACCAACTGTTAAAGCTGATTGAAGCACTCAAGCATAAGTAAAATATCCTCCCATGAAACTTAAGCCATCAAACCTTTTTTTTTGTTTGTTTAGGGTTTAAGAAGCTTCTGCAAATTAGTTGTAGTAGTTCTTGACAAGATAGAGGATATATTGGAGAACTTCAAACCTCATGGCAGTACTGTCTGTTGTTTTAAGCAAGCTATAGACTGTGTTTATGGTCAATGCACAGCAATAGCACTGAGGCAGTGTTCCACCATCAGTAGGTGTAGAAAGGCAGCTTGAAAACCAGAATACGCCTTGTGTTCTCCTTGATTCTGGCTATTACTTGCTGTTACTTGATGATACCAAGAAAAATAGCTGCATTCATTCACCATCACTGTCTCCTACTGCAAAGGGGAGGGAGGAAGTCTAAGTTCATGTTGGAATTGTTCCTCTCATCTTCCCTGTTCTTTAGGTCTTTTATTTTGTGGCTTTTTTTTTTGAAGAACTTTTTTTGTAGTTTTTGCTGATTTTAAGTACATTGTTTGAAGAAATCCTCAGTTCAGTATTTCCAGTTACAAGCCGTTTTATTATGATCATAGCCCAGTTATTTGTGATGTGGTTCAGCTGTAAGAAGTATTAAAGCTTTTCCAAGATAGGCATCCTTGTACAGATAGCCAACCTAGCACAGAAACTGTGCTCCTGTAAGTAGACTGTTAGGCAAGGAGGAGATCACCTACTAAGGGATTTCAATCATCTGCTGAGATTGATGGAAGGGGTCAAGTAGGTTTAAATAGGGATCAGAAACTTCATAAAGTGAAAACTCAATTGTGTGTCTCTAGTCACTTGACTGCTGTAGCTAATTAGCTGGGGGAACTTCAAGAGGATGTTCAGAGACACCCAAAAGAAGGCAGAGGTGGCTTGAATGGCATTGTCTTTTAATGCTAGTGGTTCTCAATGACTTGTAACACCTATAAAAAGAACCTGTTTTGTACTAGTAAAATATGTCTGGTTCAGAGTTTGAAAAATTTGTTTCAACATGGTTTTACTCCTAAAATGTTTCGTTTCCAAATAAGCCAGGGAAAATGGTCAGAAGCTCTCAATTGAATTTCCAATGAAAAGGTTGAGGTCACGTGATATTCAGTGTTTTGTGGTTTGACAGTGCTTTGTCTGGTATTGGAATGCCTCAAGTGAGCTCTAAAATGGGTATATGATATTTGAACTCTCAGCCTCCAAGCTTTGAGAGGATGGTGGAGGAGGGTCTGCATCATAGTAGCACTCCTGGAAATTTAGAACGAAGGCCATGATCAGGAAAAAACCTGCATGAATTAAAACTGTGCAAGGGGCCAAAACAGCAGTCCAAGTGCCCAGCAGGACACATCTGTGATGAACATTCAGGGCAGATGTGTTTGATATGGGAAGTTTTGTTTGACTGATACTTTCACTATAATCCAAGAAAATATCAGTGTGTACTGAAAAGATTCCTCAGGATTGTTTCTGTACTAACATTATTAACCAATTCTGTAATGTTTTCTGATCTTTCTCCTACAGACCAGAGCAATGAATAAATATCTTAAGAATCAATAAATCTGTTCTGTATGCAGTTATTTGGAGTCCATAATTTTCAAGTAAACCTTGGAAATTCGGTGCTTTTTTTTCCCCCTGGATAAAAACAAAATTAAACCAAAGAATGAACAAACCCCTCTACTTTTCCTAAAGAATGATATTGGTAACAAAGTCATTAGGGCTTCTGCATAGTTTCTGAGCCAAGTTCTGAATATCCCTGAATGCTAGGGGGTAAATTTCTAAACTACATCATTACAGAAGAACTGTAAGGAGAATACTTTTTTTTTTAATACAAA
>VXAL01007463.1:85277-108106 GCA_013399475.1 Chauna torquata | reverse complement strand
TTAAAAGAAAATCCCATCTGTGGTTTTTCAAAAAAAAAAAAAAAAAGGCAAATGGTGAAGAGGTGTTTGTCTTGCTTCTCCAGATTTTTAAATGAAAGCTGTAGTGTAAAATGATATGTAGGTTTTATGCATATTTACATAAATACTTGCATATTTGTCACACATTTCCTTGAAGTGTACCTCAGGAAAAGTGAACACTGAATTCTAATTCTTCCTTTTTTCATAAATGTCTAAATTTTGACTTCCTCTTCTTGATCTTTTTTTATCTCTTAAGTGTGTAAAGCATCCAAAGAAAGCATCAAGATATTTTTACTCTAACATCTTTTGGTATGGACCCTGCACTGTCTTTGCGAGGCTTTGTTATATGAACATCGACGTTGATCAGAAGATTTTGAATCACTTAATTTTTACTTGGTCCTTCTTCACATTAAACATCCTTTCTATTAAACATGACATTTTACCTGTCTATAGATGTAGAATAAAAAGTTCATGATCTGACCTATAAATAAATATTTATTCTTGGTAAGCTACTGAACCATTGTGTGACTTGGGGAAAATAACTCTGTTTCCCTGTATTTCCTGTCAACTGTGAAACAATTCTACTTCAAAAGTCAAAGGATTTGAATTTTAAAATAACTTAACAAGCTGGGAGCAGAGCTTTAATGTTTTTAAAACATTACTGGGGAACTAAGTGAGAAAGAAACTGGAAATGATTCTAGGAACTGTCAGGAGAACGGTAATTTTCATTTGTACAGGACTTTGAGATTTTTTTCATGTTCTTTTTAGAAAAGTTGGAATGAATACCTTTTTTCTCTTGGGGAAAAAACCAACGCTCTTCAGAGACCAGCACATCAGGTCTGGCCCTGGTTTTGGCAGCAGAACCAAAGTGTGTATGTCAGGAGTGTGAAAGGATCCTTTTGGAGATTACAGGGAAGTGTTTTCTATACTGTAGCAGTTACTACAGCCCAGCTGGCAAATTACTAGAAGTCAGATGCTAGTCCATTGCTTTGAAACTAGTTCCTGGGTAGAAAAAGTGGCTCTACCCAGTTTACATGAAATGGCTTTAGAAGTGATAACAAATGATTGCTTTTGTTTAGTCCTATGGGTAACCTCCCCTCCCCCCTTCCCTGTTAAATGTGATTTTTTTTTTTACATGGCTGTAATCGTGTTCCATAAAGCATAGAAGGAGGACAACAGCACGCTTGGCAAAGCACATTATGAGTGTTAAGAATATATCACGTGGGACTGTAAGGAACTGAGGAAGCTGGTCTTGCCCTGGTATTTATCTGTACTCCTTGCAAAGCTGACAAAAAGATGGTAAGGGACAGGCAAGACGGTTTTGCTGGTTAAAAAAGACTGAGTCAGTGGAACTGTAGGCATTAGCCAGATGCTAGCCCAAGGTAGAAAAATGGTATGGCTACACAGACTCTGTTAAGTAAGAATTAGAAACTCAAGATAAAATTGAGCGTGTCAGTATGGAACCTCTTCTCAGACAAATCTGCTTTTGTTTTGCTTTCAGCAGAGTTAAAGGTCTGGTTGATAAAGGCAGCTGTGTCAATATTAGATACTCTGATTTCTCTGAGGTATTTAATTTAGTACCACATAACATTTCAATTTAAAAACACTGCATTGTGTAGCATTAGCAGGCTACACAGCAGATGGATTAGAAACTGGCTCACTGACAGGTATCAAAATGTAGTTGCTAATGGGGAGAGATCAATGAAATGCCATTTTTGCCAGTGTCTCATAGGGGCCAGGACTACTTTATATTTTTATCATTGATCCAGACACTGTAAAATCTTTGCTGGTAAAATTTTCAGATGACATAAAGGTCTGTGAGGTAGCAAATAACAGAGACAGGTTATTAGAGGGATCTGAATTGCACCATGCTATGTTCAGACGTTGTGATGGGCAAATGCCGTGGTAGTCCTGGCATGCCACGTTACCACTGATTGTAAATGCAAATGACAGCCATATGTTGTGACAGTAGCCTTGTACCCCAGCTGCTATGGAGCTGTCTAGCTCTGCTGCGTGTCCCTTTATCACAACACTCCTTCCCTCCCTGGCAAAATCCAGCTCTCCGTAAGGAATATACGGGTCATGGGAAAGGAAAAAGTGAAAGATAATGCTCTGCTGGAGCGGCTCCTGTCTAGCATAGGGGCAGTCAAAAAGTGTACCTCATACCAGAAAGTTGAGCTCTCCAGGGCAAGTTAAATCAGATCAGCTGGAGGAAAAATAATTTTTTTTTCCTCTTACCTTGGAGTTACTTGGTAATAGACTGACTGTGCTGCATGGTGCTATTTGCTTTTTTACATGAACACCAAAATTGTTAGAATCATAGAAAGATTTAATTTGGAAGCAACTTCGTAGTCCAAGGAAGCAACTTCATGGCCCAACCTCCTGCTTCAGGCAGGGCAACTATGAAATTAGATCAGGTTGCTCAGAGCCCTGCTGAGTTGAGCTTTAAGAACTTTGAAGGATGGAGTCTCCCCAGTCCTCTGGCCAACCTGCTGTAGTATTGGGACCACTCTAGACAGGAATTTTTCCTTGTGTCCAATGGGAATTTCCCATTTTGCATCTTGCAACTGTTGCCTCTTGTTCTTTCACTGCATGTCTATAAGAAGAGCGTGAACAGTTTGAACTATATATCAGCTATAGTTCGTATAAATAGCTTAGGCTAGTTCATTGTTAGGATTTTCGACACTAGGCATTTAGTGCAAAATGAATTAAGAATTTAGAAAACTGTTCCTAGAAATATACTTACATCCACTAAAAGTTACACTTCAAAGTATTTGTAATTCATTGTTCTTATAAATGGACTCAGAAGCAGGAAAACATTTCTAAGTTTCCCTCTTATTGTTACTCTTCTTTTCATCTATGTAAAAATAAATACCATATTCCTAGGGTATGATGATATTTTTCATGATGTGGGAAAGGTTTATTTTGTAGATATTTACTCAAGGCGTAGTTCTGCATGATTAGTTAGGTGTCTTGGGTAATTTTTGCTTATTTTCTTGTCAGATAGTGGCTGGTGCCAAAAATAGGATATTGGCCTGGCTGGATAAGTGCTCTGTGTTTTCCATGCCATATAGCCATTAATTTGAAAGGAACCCTGACATTAATTTTTTTATGCTTGAATATAGTAATATTTTTTAGTGTACTTTAACATCTAAGTTTCTAATTCTGATGTCTTCTGATAGCACTGTTGTTACTTATCACTAATTTGATCTACAACTACAATAAATAACTACTAAACTACTTGTATTTCAGCAGTGGAACTGCCATTATGTATATCTTCTCTCCCTATAGTCTTTATAATGTGAACAGAAGCAGCTTAGCACTCCCTTCTCCACACTACCACAAGGTCATTTCATCAGCTCATCTAACAGTTTTTCCCCCGAAGTCCTGCTTAAACAGCTTTGTAGTTCTGAACGAGTTACAAAATGCATTGGGTAGGAAGCAAACTCTAGCTTCTCAGACTTCCATCAGTTTAATACCACAACGTGGTACTTCAAATGTAAGAAAGCTCTAAGAATAACTGGAAATGAAAGAGAAGCTATGGAAATGAATAATTTGATTCTGAAAACAAGCGTCCCAGATGCCATCCTAGTGTTTAAGTTAATTTTGAAATTGCGATTGATATTAAGGGGATTTTTCAGAAAGAAGGTAGGAAAAGATGAGTTACACACAAAGCTGTTTTGCCAGTTTCAGTTCTGTAATGTGGAATTCAGTTTCAAATGAACCATATTATTTGACTCAGTTTTTCCCATTTCAAATTCGTGCCTAAAACTGTTCCCATTGTTTAGTTTAAACCAAGTTTTGCTATGGTTAAATTATCTTGATCATAATTTTGAATTTTACAATTAGAAATTGTTTAGTATGAAAGGAAGCTGCTGAAGAGTTATTCTCAGCTTTTAGCTCTCTCTTTACACACAAACACATATTTGCCACGTAAATCTCTAGAAACCTCCCAAATGCTTTCCATTTAGAGTTCTCACATACAAGAAGAAAAGTCTAAGCGTGACTGTGTTTTGGTCAATAGTCTGCAAAATATGTTTTACTTAACTTTGGAAGGGCATAACAGTAAAAGTCCTTAAGTATCACCTAGGAATACTCAACTGTGGAAAGGAAGACTCTCCTTTTATGATAAAGAACCAGCCACAATCGGTGAAATCTTAGCTTGACTCATGCTTTTTAATTTTACATTATGCTTCATTTTTTGGGTCTAAATTTTGGTGCCAGGTCCTGAAAATTGTAATTCAAGAACACAGGTGGCTAAGGCATGGAATAAACTCAGTCCTCTTTATTGTAGTGACTGTACTAAGGGCAGGAATGATACAAGAGGTAATAAATGATATTCTGAACTGATTTTCAAAGGCAAATAGTTTCAGCTGTTCATTTAGCTAAAAAATGCTTTCAGTGAAAAACATTTACTTGCAATGAATCCAAATATCTTTTGCTTATATGTTTTGATTTTATACTTAAAATAGAAAAACATACCTGTGAAAAATCTTTCAGGTATTTGATATGGGGTTACTGACTTTCTGCCTGCTTCTGCATTCACTGTGAATTTGAATGGACTGTAAGTTCTCCACTTGGACTATGTTTCCAGTGAGGTGGACCAACATCTTACTGGTGAAGGGGAGAGCCCTGGGTGGACATGCTCCTCCAACCAGGGAGCTGTGTCCGGGGGTGAATGAGAGAAAATGGGGGAGTCAGATGCTATGGTTCCTGGGAGTCAAGAGGGTAACACACAGTTTAAAACAACAACAATTAAAAAACAAACAAAAAACTGAATTAGACTTTGACTTGGAGGTTGAACTCTATTGTAGATTCAGACCCTTATTTCCAAGAACTCTAGTTAGTGGGCTTTGACCTGGAAATATAATGACAATGTACCCATTTTAGAAGCTGTTTATATTGCTTTAGTTTCTATTAGACTTTAGACTTTTGAACTTAATTAGCTGCTCATTAATAAAAAGAAAACACTTTTTAATTTCCATGATTTTAAATTGTGGTGACTTGAACATACAGATGCATCTTTTTTTATGGATAGCTTTTAAAATTATTTTACTGCAATTCTGACATATCTCCTTCTAGCTGACACTTTTTTCATTGGTTCATTTGTTTTGCTCAGAACTTTATTAGCAGGGGGAAAATTTATTGGATAGATGAAGTATATTTAAAATTCGACCTAATTTGCCATGTGTTAATTTGTTATTCACACTTTATATCTTGCTCTAGACTGATAAAATTATGTTTTCCACATGGGAAAGGATTTTATGTAGTTGAAACGTTCTTTGTTAGCAGAGTTGTTTTGGCTTTCTTTTTAATGCTCTAGGATTTCTAGTCAGATTATTAGTTGTCTCTGGGTGAGGAAAAGCCTGTGTTTGAAAGGCTGTTCCTTTTAATCCAAATAATCCTGGTCTCTAAAGAGATTAATATAAACATGCATATATGTGTTTCCTTTTGCCTATGTGTTGGTGGTTTGGTTAGTTACACTATATGCCTTCTCCCATTTGTAAAGAGCAAAACAGGAAGTAAACTAAAACCACTCAGGAAAAGCAATGGCTAATGGAAACAATAACTGTTGACAGAGAGCAATGCAATCTGGGTTAGAAATGGGTTGTTGCTCACATAAGACAGAGCCCAAGTCTCTATTTGCAAGCCTGTGTAAGTTATACTGATATTCTTAACCCCAGTGAAATTTTTAGCTGGCTAATGTGCTTGAGGAACAAATTTCATGTAAAATAACCATGTGTTATAAGTGTAGATCAGAGAACTGCTCATTTGTGACATACAGCAAGCAGATATCATCCTGTAATTGATTGTGCTTGTGCAGCTAAAGAACAAAATTCATCTCATCTGTTTTGTGGGCTCAGTAAACACTTATGGAAGAATTATTCAAAGGAGATGGTTATTAAAATTTCTTTTAAAACAGCACATATTGCCCTTGCTGATAAAGGGCCTTGCATGTGAACATTACAGTTAATTTGCATCTCTCCTTTATTCTAAGTGTTCAGCTTCTTAATTTGGCTTCTCCTAGACAAAAACTTTTTCCTCCTGTGCACACAACTCAGTACTAATGTAGCTCAAATAACGATGCTTCTTTCTCATGAGACACTAATTTGTTGCCTAACATGTCATTAAGGAAGTTTCAACACTTATGTAGAATTAATTCTTTAAGAGCTGCTACAGTGGTGTGCATGCATAATGTCATATCTCCATACACATATTACAGCTGCCTGTGAATAACTTGCACTGTTTTCTGCCACTCAGTGGCATGAAGTTAAGCAAAGGAAGATGCTGGGTGCTACACCTGGGACAGGGTAATGCCAGACACAGGTACAGACTGGGAGATGAGTGGCTGGAGAGCAGCTCAGCAGAAAGGGATCTGGGGGTGCTGGTGACAGCAGGCTCAACTGCAGCCAGCAGTGTGCCCTGGCAGCCAAGAGAACAAACTGCGTTTTGGGGTGTACTAACCACAGCATAGCCAGCTGGTCAAAAGAGGTGATTGTCCCGCTACATTCAGCGTTGGTGCGGCCTTTGAATATTGTGTGCAGTTCTGGTCTCCACAATGTAAAAAGGCTGTTAGAGTACTTTAAACTGTCCAGAGAAGGGCAACAAAACCGGTGAAAGGGCGGGAGGGCGTGTCCTACGAGGAGAGGCTGAGGCTGAGGTTGTCCAGTCTAGAGAAAAGGAGGCTGAGAAGTGACCTCATGGCTCTCTACAGCTTCCTGAGGTGGGGAAGCAGAGAGGGAGGTGCCAGCCTCTTCTCCCTGGTCACCAATGACAGGATGCATGGGAATGACACAAAACTACACCAGAGGTTCAAACTGGACGTTAGGAAGAATTTCTTTACCATGGGGGTTGCTCAAATATGGGAACAGGCTTCCTAGAGGGGTGGTGGTTGCCCCGTGCCTGTCAGTGTTCAAGGGGCATTTGGACAATGCCCTCATTTATATGCTTTAACTTTTGGTTAGCCCTGAGGAGGTCATGCAGTTGGACTAGATAATCTTTCTAGGTCCCTTCTAACTGAACTATTCTATTCTACCTTGTTTTGAAAGCAGCTCTCAAGTACTTCACCGCATCAGTAAGGGTGTTACGATCTTGACTGGTAAATTCTGTCTAAATTCATTTATGTTCTGCCTTCAACTCTGTTGATTCTTTGCCAATTGCTTATCTAAGGTACCACAAATATTGTTGGGTTTGGGTCAGGAGAAAATATAAATGCACATGGGATATCTAAATTTAAATGAATTAAATAACTTGCTTTATTTGATATTTAATAAATTTCAAAGAAAAGAGCAAAAAATTTGGAGCTATGTACCCCTAGAATAATGATGGGCAAAGGCATAGAATATAACTTGGGCATGATATTTTTTAATTAGTTTTTCCTGAAGCAAGTCGCATTCTGCATAAGTTCACACACTGTTTTAGTTTGAGATATTTTGTGAAAAATATTGTTTGGAAGTCTTTGTCCATCGCTAAAATAATATTCCGATAACTAGAACATGTATCCAAATCTCTTAATATTTTAGCTAGGTCTCCATTAAACAAAACTAAAAGCCCAGTTTGGAAGAGAACACACAGGGGATTCAACCTAAACTCAGTCCTTGAACAGACTGAATAGTTTACTGAAGAAAATATAGTTTCTAAGTATGAGGTATTGGTCATAAGATGTGTTTTCACTTACTTAAAACAGCCAGCAAAATCATTCCTAGAAATGGAATGCTCTGGTGCTCGATCATTATTACTCCTGGATAGTTAACTTCAAGGTATCTTGGGTTTCAAATTAAATGTCAAAAGTCATTTGGCACTGAAAATGTTTGTCTGCTTAATGCAGAAAGTAAGTAACTCTGTATGGCATATTTTCCATTTGCAATTCCTGTAACTGTGCCAGGAATGGTAATTTATCACAATTGCTTTTCTGGCAAAAATCAAGCCAATAAAATGCATTCTTTTTAATGATACTGCTACTTAGAATCTTATATATGATACTGTTTTGCTAAATAGCTTGGAAAACTTGAAGTAAATGAATGCACAAATATTTGAATACTTGTTAGAATATTCCTGAAATATAGGCAGTGTATTCAGCAGCACCCTGATGGGGAGCCAGTAAGTTAAAATTTTCTGGGGTCATTGAGACAGTCAACTCTCTTGTATACCTGTGGATACCATGGTATACACCTTGTGAGGGAAACACCAGGGAGCCTGTACAGTATACAATACTCTGAGTCAAATCAGCACTCCAATTTGGCTTCGTACTTTTCATATTGTTACATATAGTGCCAAAAGGGTGGAGATTTGCAGGAAGGAAAGTTGATAAACCTTTAGAGTACAGTCATTGCACGGATTCTCACTTCCAGACTTCAGCAAGGTTACAGAGATGAAGAACACATCAAAAGAAAGATGGGTGACCAGCCCTCCTGGTACATGTGAGCGACTCCATGGGTTGTTGCAATTGGATTTCATACCTTGGGAAGTAGAGAGCTGAAGAAAGTGAAATAGGATTAGTAGTGAAGTGTTCTGATGTGGCTAGAAAGCGAAAACCTATACCTGGGAGGATGATGGGCTGTAGTTGCTTTCATAACTGCGAGAGAGCAATTTTCAAAGGTTTCCCACAAGAAGCATTTATTTTAGTGAGGGCATCATACCTTTGTGCAGAGTTTCAAGTAGCAGCTTCCTACCACTGCTTCATGATTCCCTATACGTATATAGTATAATATTCTTATACCATGCAGTGGGGGTGTCACGGGGAGGGCTCATAAGATGGCAGTTTCTTTAAAGGCGTTGAGCATTGAAGAGGGGAGAGCTTGAATTCACTCCTTAACTTCAGATTTCATGTCAGCTCCTCTGCCATGGAAATGGAAGAAATGGATCAAGCGGAAATGACTTCCTGCTCTCCCATCCCCTCTTTTAAAGATGAGGGGGAAAAAAAGACAAATGAGGGAAGAAATAGATGCAGTCTTCCAATAGTAGCTTCCTCTAACTTCCTAATTCAGCCAGCCACAACTGAAATCCAAGGAACTGAAGTGGTTTAAATACTACTTTTGTTGTTATCTGACTAATAGCTTGATAGTGCTGTAATACTTCATAAATCTAGCGTGATACAGAAGTTGGTCTCCTCTTGAATATCGGTTTCCCATTGTCATCCCACTGGCAGTTTTATGCCAGGATCAAAATCTTAGCTATATTGCACTGCCTATCAACTGTAATTATCTAGTTAAAGGCACTGGTTATAACAAACATTCCACAATAAGCTGCAATAGCTATGCTGGCCTTTGTTGGAAAGTACTACCTTCCATACTTAGTGGCAGGTGTTGGGAAGATGGCAGGGGCTGCAAATCCTATCGAGGAAGGAACTAGATTGCACTTGACAAATTCAAGAAGTGATAAATAAGGGGTGAAGTTCAACAAGGACAAAAGCACTCTTTTAGATCTAGACAGTAGCATACAAATGCATGAACTCAGAACAGGAAATAGATTCCCCCCACCCCCCCGAAGTCAGGTTTGTAATAGGCTAGAGGCAGAATGTGTAAAGTTAGATTACTGTGCAAAGACAAACAGCCAACCTGGTGTTGTGGACAGGCCGTTACCACTTGTAGAGTAACCTTGCATCCCTTCAGTATTGGAGAACAGTTGTCCACTTTAAGGATGGAATTATACTTATTCTGGCAGGGCTAGATCATTTTCTTAAGTTCAGAAAAGGGGAGCATGAATACCTTGCTGTAGTGTTGAAGTGGCAGAGTTTCACCTGGACTGGACAAAGGTAATTGCAGCTGTCTTTAGGTGAGTCACTAAAATCGCTACCAGACCTGGGCATCAGGTATTTGATTAGCTGGAAGGATTTGGTGATTTTTTAAAAAACAACAAGAAAAAAAACCACCCTCTTTTTACTGGATGCCTTTCAGATAGGTTTCACAAATAAGTGAGAAATTATATTAGAATCAATTCAATCCACTAAGAGGCATATGGAGGTGGACTTACAAGACCTTGGAGTTCCCTTTCAGACCTATTTTTCTACAATTGTATATAACAGATCCTGCTTACCTATGTGGAGTGGCTACATGCAGTCAGGAAGAACTCAAATCTGTCTATAGAAGTGGGTAATGGGAATGCAGTTTATGATCTCTTTTAAAAATAACTCTTGCTACCAGTAAAAGAAATATCATGAACTATAAAATGCACATGTCCTGTAACGTGCGGAGTGAAGAATGATCATAAAGTTTCAGTGTAGTCTCTTCCAGCCACTGCTAATCTTTTGGCTCAGTCTTGTATAATATTCCAAGCAAAGCATTTGATCACATTGGCAAAATAATAAATAAATAGTGGAGTTAGAAGAGATAGCTAGGCGTATTTGCAGGAACTACTGCACATCACTTTCACAGTTGTACCATAGTTCTCTCTATATTCGCAAATGCCCTCCCATTTAATTTAGTTCAAATTCATTAGTCTTCCTGCAGTTTTATTCCATCCTTACAGCTCTGAAATTCATAATGTTCTCCTTGATCTGTGACAGATTATCTTTTTTTGTTTAGACAGTTCATAGTCCTGGCACTTTATTAGGTGATTGTCATATGAGAATGGAGTCTGTTAGCAGCCTAAGTAATTAGCAACTGGGATATTCTGCTGGTTTTTGTCCCTCTTTATTGGCCAATTTTCTGGCTAAATCAAATAGACAAAGCATACTACTTTTTTTGCTATCAATCAGCTGACTTTTAGAGACATACAAACATAATATAACTTAGCTGGCATTTAATGTAAGTTAGATGACTACTGGGTTCTGCATCTGTTTGGAAGACAGGTTTTGTGTTCTAACCTCAGGCAGAAAGTGATTTCAGATTAAGAATGCATGGCAGTGGTGCTATAAAATCCGTGGAGACCTGGAAGTGTGCTCATAACCATTTGACATGAGAAGCTCAGGCTGTCAAACTTTGAAATTTCAAGGGCCTGGTGATTTCTCAAAGAGATTTAAGGCCTGATCTAGAGTTAATGGTTGAGAAAATGAGTAATCGGTCATCTATGGCTTGCTGGACAGAATCAGGGGAAGGAGAATGATATAAAATACAAATACTTTACAAAGAAGCTGACTGAAATTAGCTGGTAAGCTTTCAATTATGGTGTTGGTTTTTTTAATGGCAGAAGACTCATGCACAAGGAAGCAAAATGGGAGTGGAGAGAGAAGCAGTTGTTGCAAAGAAGGCCATTACTGGGCTACTTTATATTAATGCTTTTATTAATATTTATTAATACTTGGTGCTTTTAATAAAATGAAAATAAACTGGTCAAGTAAAGAAACAAAAGCAGATACAGAAATACCTCAGGCTTTCCTTTGGAGAAATCAGTCTTTTACTACCTGCAAGGGCTCAAGCTATAGTATCCTTGTTTTGTATAGAATTTGTTTCAAAATCCAGCACTTGGCTCCCTGAGATCTGGAAACCTTTTGCCAACTCACTCTGTATTCAACTTACATGTGTGAAGTTGGGTGCTTCTGTTAGTCAAAAGTACAAACATCAAAGATCTCAGTGAGGTGATGCTGTGATATCCTCTGATGTAGAGGAAAGCAAACAAACAACATCAGAAATGATTCTTGGGAGGTTTAAAGTCATGAACTATTGTTTCTCTCATTTTTGAAGAAGTGCATCATAAAGCCCATTCCACTGAGAAGAAAGAAATTGGACGTACATAGTAGAGACCAGTAGGATGGAGCACTTAAAGCTAAAGCTTTGTCCTAAAAAGCACAGATTAAAGGACAAAAAGTCATTTAGTCTGCTGTCTTGTCATAACAGGCAACTGATGTAAATAGATATTTAGTGCAGAAGGATTCACAGAACATCTATATCATGTCTCTTCAAAACACTACTCCAAAATGTTCTCCTGAGAACCCAAAACAGTGTAAGCTGTGGTACAAGAGACAAAGAGCCAAAACCTATAATTTTTAGAATTACAGGAAGACAGGAGAAATGAGACAAAAGCAGAGCACTTAGCACAAAACAGGATGCTTACAAGGTACTGCCATGACATAGTTTTGGTAGGAGACTCAGCATTGTATAACGAGGTTCATTTTATAGTTACGATTATCTAAGTTTGTCTCTGCAGTATAACAAAGATGTTTTTGAGTATGCCAGAAGCATTTGTGTAGTCCCCTTTTATGCAGTTGAAGCTCTGCTTGACTGCTACTATTTGAAGATGGAATTTCAATATATAGTTCAGAAAATCAGGTATCTCCCCTTTTCTTAATCTCTCCAGTGGATTGTGCAGAATGATTCATTTCACAGTATTCTGTGAATAACCATGCTATTGCCTGCTTTATTCAGCTCTGGATATAAGGTAAGCCAAGAAAAATACAGATACTCTTTCCAGGTGAACAGATGTTAATGTCTTCATTCAATTTTTATTTCCAGATCTTGCACTGCTAAACTCCCACTGAAGTCAGTAAGTCTGCCTAAATAAAGAACAAATAAAAACTAAGTAAATGCCTTAAGTTTTGTTCCAGGGCAAGGAAATGGCTATTGGATAACAGATCGGCCAAGCTTTTCCACAGAGAGCAAATACTGAGATTTTCATATATTAAAAATTCAACATGTGTAATTCAAAATAAGTCCAAACCCATCTATCTGTAATCCATTTTAAATCCCATGAAAAATGCAGGTAAATATTTTTAATAGTATGTGTTTCTGAAATGGCTCTGCTTTTAGGAAAAAAGAATGGTAATCATACTTCACAAGTGGATGAATAAATAAATTATATCATCTGTCTATAGTTCCTATAAAAGAAAATTATTTTGCTTTCTTTTAAAAGGGTTAGAATTGAAAAACAAAAGTCTTACGTGTGAGCAAGTTGTCTAAATCATTACTGTTTATTGGTAGATATAAACTGATGTGTACATAATATAGTCCTGAGACACTTCGGAACTCAATGTTGAGAGCAAATTTTGAACTTGGTTATTAAATAAATTCAGGATGATGTTGGTTTGACCTTGTTTAATTTTTTAAACGTAGAAATGTTTGTTTTATAAACTATGATACCAGTTGGCAGCAATTCTCCTCTTCTTGCTATTTCATTTGTTTATTGGTAGTTTGAATCTGAATGTTTTGAACAGTGAGATGTCCATTTTCTTTTTACCAAGTCCAAAGGTGAACATGCTGGCAGTCCAGAGGCAAAGAGAAAGGGGGGTTGAAGAGCCTCATTTATATTGTGCTTTTGTCTGATGCTTCTTTTGGGACCTCCAAATGGTGCCATTAGTACTTTTGGTTAGCTGTTTCTGACAGCGAGAGACCTGGATTAAAATGAAAGATCCCTTTTATAAGGGGAAGTGATGAACAGAGTTGCACAGACCTGCATTTGTTAATGTGCTCATGTGCTAAGACTTAAGTATGGTAATGAAACATGGAAAGTATACAATGAGAGGTTTGACCTTTAAAGCATTCGTCCAGTTCTGAGAAACAAGATGGTAATAATAGCTAAAACTGTCAGCTTTCCATCAGGGGGTTTCTTTGCTAACACTGCTATGAGAGTTAATAACATTCAATGTTAACTTAGATTTAGTTTTAATGATTGCTCTATTGTAGCTTAGGGCAGTTTTGTTTCAGCTTGTTTGGAGTAGAATGGTATCAGTGTCTGAAGTGATGGAGCTTCAGACCCCAAGTGCTGTGTGGCATTTTTTTCCTGCATTTAACAGTTAGCATGCAGAATCTAGGATAGGGAGCAATCCTATCAGCACTTAATGAGCAAAATTGGCCCTCCAAATGAACAGGAATTCAGTGCATTAATCAACTTTTGGAAATTCTAATAGTTGCTAGAGTAATAAATGAGCAACTTGGCTCTCTCTCCTTTTGTATTTTTAACATGTAGTTATTATATTTATGCCAAAGGCGTGACTCCAGGACAGGAAGTCAGACAGCTTGCATCATGATCAGTACTGTGAGTATAATTTCAAAAAATCCTAGAGGAGACAAAATGGCCGTTTGGTTCAACAAAATGCTTCGGAGTAGGTCATGGGTTCAGATTTTTTTTGAAACATTCACCTATAATACTAGACTTGATTACTATAAAACAAGTTGGTGTGAGGCAGCTCGGTCTTAAAATGGATAACTTGTGAAGCACTGATATGCTTCTACTCCCAGGTTTTGGACAGAAGAGCCTGTATCCATTTCAAGATTGTTTTTGATATTTTACTCTCCAGGGCTGCAGGACTTGCAGCTGCTAACCTAACAGAATCAGATAGCTGCNTTTTTTTTTTTTTTTTTTTTTTTTTTTTGTGGAGAAGAGAAAGACAGGGCCAAGGCTGTTAAACAATGTTTTACAGCCAATCCTACATCCTTATCTTTTTAACTGGAGTGCTACAGTTTCAGCAAACTGTTTTGCCTGTAGGCAAATCTTCATGGTTCAAATTTCCTCAGCATGCCTGAGGGTTTTGCTTGAGGCTCATGGCTCTGTTTATATTTACATTTTAACTCATGCTTGTCAATATGAGTCTGGGGATCGATATCTGGAGTTCCACCTTCTTTACTCAGGATTTTATCTATTTTAGTTATGCTTGAATATGGCAGAGTGCAAATCAATGTGCTATGCTTAAGTGTTTAAGCAAACAACTGTCTGTTCGATCATTAGATACCCTTGCAGTTTCTAGTTTTCTACTCCATAGCTAGGCTTTATCTCTCCAAGTTCTTACAGCACAGACTCTTAGGATTTGCGGTTGCAGACCTGAATTGTAACAGCAAGTGTTGCTTGCACGCTTGTTCTCTTAGGCTTTGTGTGTCTCCTGGGAATACGTATAATACCTGTAAACTTATAAACTGTGTTTCTGGTTTTTTTTTTGCTGTTTAGATGAAACAAAAACTGAAATAGAATGTTTAGGCGAAACAAAAACTGAAATAGAAGGAAGCCCTGAAGCATAGATCAGGTTATCTTATTCAGGAACAGGCATGGTGCATGGCAAACCAGAGTCAGCAGCACAGCTGTGTCACAGGAGACACCAGGTAAAGCCTGCACTGGCATCTTTCATGCCCACAGATTGGATCTGTGCTCTCGTGCTCACATGGGCTGTATCCTCCCGAACCTTATTAGACCACGGCAGCTGGACCATCTGTATGCCAATGAGCCCTCTAAAATTCCTCTCTGTGGCTTTGTTATTTTAACTTCATAAAACGTATCAGAAAGGCTGAAGTTCTCTGCTATTATTTTGCTGCCTCTTAATAAAGGCAAGCAGTAGAAGCCTGGGTTGCAGTTTAGAGTAAGTGGAATAAAAATTCAGTGTCCTGCTAATGGCTCAATATAAAGGCCTCAGCTTTTCCTTTGCGCTTTTTTTTGACAGAGGTAATCTCTATTTCATCATCTCTACTATAAGCAGTGCTTTTGGCCTATTTATAACTGCAGCTGCCTCAAGAAAGCCTTAAAGGAGATGTGATCAAACCAGACTGTACAGCAAAACACATTATATAAACATGCAATTTGTACCAAGGAATAATTTGAAGTATGAGGGGGAAATGTCAAGTACAATGTCTGAAAACCAATTTGGCTTAAAATTCAAAGCATTATGTACATGTGACATTTGCCAGCTTTCCATTCATCCTTGGAGGAAAGGCAGACATCAATCATACCTGCATGTCAACTACTGTCAACAATGCTAAACTTCTTCAGTGGATTTTTCTCCTCTGGCACACATTAATTCAGAATATATTAATGTAAGAAATCTTTCTGTGATTGCTCTTATATGTAGACAAAAAAATTTCACCTCAAATAGGCATTTAGTTTCATAACGTGTGTCACTAGTGTTACAGGTTCACTTCCATTCAAATGTTGCTGTATACTAGGAACACTTTATATTATTAGAACTCCTTGAAAGGTTGAGCTAGATGGGACTCCAAATGATGAGCTTACCCAATAATGTGTTCTGAAACAAATAGACTGAAAACATCTCTGACATATCTTCACAGCTCTGGTTTAAAAAAAAAAAAAAGTCTAAACTAAGGATTGTTTCCTGCCATATGCAACGATTAATTCCTTTCTACCCTAGTAGAGATCAATTACTATCAGCTTAGAACAACTTTTTACATATTTGGGAATCTGTTGTGCCATTTAAGCCTTACCTTTTCTGAAGTTAGTCAACAGATTCCTTCAGCTTTCCTGCTTGGGTCAGATTTTGTGGGCTTCATTCCCATTGATACTCTCTACGCTTCTAATTAGTCTTTATTCTGTTTATTGGGATGTGCAATGCCAGACATGGTATTTCAGCTGAGGTTTATTGAGTCTAAGAGTATGGAGTAGGTGGAATCTTGTGCAGAGTACTACCTTGACCTATCTTCAATATTTTCATCTATTTATGTACAGTGCTTTGTACTCATCTTTACTGAGTTTTCTTTTGGATTATTTTTCTTCATAAATTCTACAAATTTACAGTTTGTTTCTTTTCTACTCTAAAATGTTTGCAACTTATCTGTATTTAAGCCACCATCTTTTTGCCCACTTGTCCAGTTATCCACGTTCCTCACTATCAGTATTGCCTTTGACTAATACCTTTGACTAATAAGAGATGTAAACGACCAGTTAAGTGTCCAATTTTCATTGGATGTTTCAATTTTTTTTGTATGCTCTGAAGTGATTGCCTTATCTTGATTTCAGAAGTAGGGTAAGGAGGCAATCAAAAAAGCTGTGTATTCTGGTTGTTTACTTTAACCACAGGGATCAAAAAAAAAAATTGTTCACCATGTCGTACATAGTTCCCTCCCCTTTCCTTTTCTGTTAGCTCCGTATCTAACCTAGGTAAATGGGGTCCTAGCCCTAAAAAACTAAGCAGTATGTAGTATTTATTTTGGAAAGTATTTTTAATCTCTTTTTCTTCCCATAGTCCTGCTGAATTCACATAGAACAACTCTGGGACCAGATTTCAAAAGAATTTTTGGCCCAGGACAGTGAATGGAGTCAGTAAAAAATAAGGCTTGTAGGAGATGCTCAGCAATGCAAAATAAAAGTGTGAATTTTGACAGATATCTTGATGAAATTTTATGCCTATTCATTGAGAATGTGAGATTAAGAAAGTCATTTTTTGTCTTCCTAAAGACCTAAGGAAGGAATGAGACTTTGAAACCTCTTCTTCCCTGCTAAATACAAAATGTCTTAAACTTTTTTCATATTTAGGTATAAATCATTTTGGCTGTTCTTTTCTTGTCTGTTAACATTTGACTTGAATGCTACAGTGACTGTGGCATTGTTGTTGAGCAGTGATTGTATGATGATTAATATTTCTGAAAAGTTCTTTACTTCATGGTGCTTCCTTCTGGAATTTTGCTTCCTTACAAATGCCTGGTCCCATATGGTTTGTTGCTGCGTCGAGGTAAATGAAGCTCAGGGTTAATCTTTGATACTGCCAAATATGTTTACTGGTGCAATTACACAAGAGAAGATGTGATAAGCTGTAGAAAGAATGCCCTGAATAATTTTCTTCCCAATCAGCTTCTATAAAAGCATTGAAATTTTATTAACTGCTACTACTATTATTAATCATCATCACTTATATCATTGTTTGCTTTCCATCTATTTTTCCTTGTAAGTTTGACATATTAGACCATCAAACCTGCAGTGACATTCAGAAGCCATTAGTTTGTTTTATAACTGCAATGTTATAAAAACCTACAGCAATTTCATACATTTATTTATTGAAAAAGATTTCTCAAATTCATACATGTTCCGCAGTGAGCAGAGTGGAATGCTCCATTGTGTTTCTGCTTCTTTTTAAAAGTGAAATTGTGGCTTCAGTTAATTAATGGCTGATACAGTGGAAGGTTAATTGAGCATGAGGAGATACTAGGGTAATCCAGCGGTGGATTTGGCGAAGGGATGCCAGCAGACAGCTGATGTTGGTGGAAGGCTGTCTGTGTGGAGGAGCTCTGAGGGAATTTTGGTACTTTTGAAGACTGACTCTGAAGTTAACTGTACTGTTGAGTTTACAGAGCTTCTTCTCCACAGTCTCAGGGTGCAGGCTCCAGTGTGGCATCCTGGTCATGAGGCAGGGCTGCCCACCAGATCTGGCACCTAGACTGGCCAGGCTGAGGGACCTGCTGTACCATGCAGCAACCCTTTCTGCTCCCAGGCCTGGCTTCCTCCTGAAGCCAGCCAGACATGAGGTGGAGTATTGCTGATGGTCTCATCTTAGCCTGGTGTTAAAATGGGGAATAGGGCATGCATATGGCCTTGATTTGCAGGGTGGGCCCAGACATTCTTGCCCTGCTGTACCAAATGGGGTTCAACGTGTGGCCCTTGCTTCAAGGGGAAAGCACATGATAATACTCCATATTCTAGTACAAAATGTAGGGATGCGTCTGTGATGTGGTATGTATACATGATGCTAAGTGGACATTTAGCAGGATGTTAAGTGGATTTGGTACTTACTCATTTTCAACTTTTCACTGTTTATAGTCTGGTTTGGAGCAGACTTTGATAAATGAGGCTATAACAGTTATTTTAAATTGCTTTAGCCACATAACTACTGCCTATTGAGCTTTCCTGTGCTATATTTGAGTGCTTTTAAAAAATACATAGTCTGTTGTAATAGCCTGTACTATAAATTCTGTAATGCTGGAGTGGCTGCATCCCTTGGTGTTTTGTAAAAGGCATAGTATGTTTGCAAAGTCCTCCACAACTATTAAAACTCTGAGGGATAATCCTGCTCAAACAAAAGCATCAGAACTTGGGTGGTTGTATAAAAAAAGTTTTTGCAACTTTCTTCTAAAGACTGTGGTGTGGTGGTTTTGGTGTGTTTTTTTTTGCTGGACTTGCAGCCTCCTTTTATTTACTGGTGGTCTATTACATTCCTCCAGAGTTAGTGCACTTTCTGTGGCATTCCATCATCATGTCAAGATGGTACTTCACAATATTTTTCATATTTTCAGCCTCATACATCAAACTATAGAATGTTATCCATAAGGCACAGCTGTCATTCTGTAAAATTTTTAGCAATGTTCTCATTTTTATCTGACATCTAGAAATACCTAAAGTAATAAAAAATCATTTCTACCTCATATTTGCTTTGGTTCTCATTCTGTCCCTGTCAGTATCTGTGTTGTAGCAGGTGAGATTTATATATCCCCTTACTTGGCATTCTGTGAGGGCCATGCAAAGAGCCCCAAGACTGTGAAATTATTTTTATTTTCAGAGTAAAAAATGAAATATTTCAACTTGCAAAAACTTTCATTGAATGTATTATATATGCTTTTGAACCTATATCAACACTTCATCAAATGGCTTGTGTTCTCCACATGCACTTTTCTGTACGCAGTCTCACATTCTCCTGTTTCTGTGGTTCTGAAGAAGGTCATTAACTTTTGCAGGATTGTTTAGAGAATGATTTTATTCAAGAGAGGACAGTATGTCAGAATCTGCCCTTTATGTGCTATTCAGTTGAATTAAATGACATTTATCATCTGTAAATTCAATCCTCTAAGTATTTAAAATCATCAGGAGAGAATATCATATAAATCTGTTGTATTTTTAAAGGTAAAATTTTGCATTAAAATCAAGATATATTGTCAGTATCTTGTACAGCTAAAAACAAAACCCACAAATCTGAATTCCAAAGCTTTTAATGGTTGACTCTCTTCAATGTTACTTCCATGCAGCTGATATCTTTCTGTGATCAGTAAAGCGTAGGGCTTTCAGGGTCATCTCTTTAATGCCTTACTATGCTCTTCATGAGCTGCAGGATGACTTCAAAGGTTATAAAGGATTTGCATCTCTGTTGGCCTGAGTCTGTAATTCTTTTGTTAAATCATGTATGAAACACACTTGGGTAGTATGACTGAGATAGAACTGTTATATTGTGGGATCATTAATAGAATCCTAATAGCACTACACAGTAACTCTGTTTCACAAATGTTGACTCCCATATATTTTTGACTTCCATGCATTGGCACAGAGTTAAAATGGCTTTGGAAAAAGTTAATGCAAATATTAGTAGGTTAGCCCAGTCTCTCTTAATCTTTAAAGGTACACAGATTTGAATTTATTGTTGTATGGAGGCACTCTGTCCAATATTAGCAATTCAAATAAGGAGCTGTGCTTTATACCAGAGAGCAAGAACTGTCAGGGTTTCAAAGTTAATTAGACTAAACAGACAATTAATTACATCTTATTAAAATGTAAAGGACCTGTGACAAATTGCACTAATTGCATGTTCTTATATATCTGAGGAGGTCAGGCTACTTAAAAAGTGTGTTGTTAATGGAAGACAAATGTAGTTTTATATGCTTGATAGGAATATTATAAACTGCATTATTTATGACTTTGGTGGAACACTTAATTTTAAGCTTTAAATCAAACTGTTCATTAAGTCAGGGAGTAAGCACACAACCCTGATAGTAGTCTGTGAAAACCTGCTGCCAATGTAATATTAATTTGAAGGTCTGCTTTCCCCCGCCCCACCCCCTTTTTGGCAATACAGAAATAGTTATTTTAAAGTATGTAAACCCTAGGGGAGTTTGAGCTCTTTTAAATCTTCTTACTCTTCCAATCAAATAGAACAAAAATACCTTATTTGCTAGAATTATGTAAAATTCAACCTCTCTCAGGTCTGAACTATTGTAATTCTGTGTGATGATAACCAATAAAATAAAGGGGAATGATATAGTGGATAATAGGACAAAGAATACAGAAGAACAGTGAGGAAATCCCCTAAAAGTTTTGTAGGTTTTGCTGTCAAATGGATGGTCACTATTGAACTTTTGAGTAGATATGACTTATCTTCAGCTCAAATGAGCTATGGCAAGTGGAAAAGCTGCTGTATTTGTGCATTGCAGCTGGGCTAATCTAAGACTAAGGCAAGAGTGAAGGTTTACTACAGGTTTGCTGTGATGGAACAAATGGCAGATGCCTTTTCAAATCACAGCCAACAGATACCACATTTAGATACACTTTGTCTCAGTGTGGGAGGAGTAACTTATTTCCTAGACTGATCAGTTAGGATAAAAATCACTGCTAAGAAATATACTTAGAATGAAAACTAAGGGTAGTACAGTGATATTACAAAATGCTTGTAAAGGGACATAACCATACTAGCCTCACAAATTTTTCTAGACGCTTCCATATCAGAGAACGTGGAAGGTGGTGACAGAAATTTTGTGGCACCCTTAGAGCTTTACAGATGATATCTGCAAGACTAACTACATGATTTCATGTAGTGTGAAGAACTGTGCTGTCCCACGAGCTTCAGGATTTTGAGAAGGAAGGATGAGCTGCCTGGATATGAGGTTTGGGGTGTATTTTATTGTACTTCGGATTGTATCTATTATCACATTTGAACTTTTGCTTCAGTTCTTCCACTCTTCCCCCACCACCTAATTAACATCTAGATATAAAAATATTGTTAGCGTTTACTGATTTGGGTAGTTCAGAAGAGTTGCAAAAATCCAGCTATTGTAGTGCCTCATCACTTTCAAGTTAGGGAAATGCGGATATTTTCTCTGGATGACAAATGCGTAGCTCTATATGAAGCATGTTGTTTTGGCCAAAGAGATACCACTTTCAAATCTGAGTAAAGATTAGAGAATAATCTTTAATAGAGGAGAGATTTTTTTTTTTTAATATGGAAATCCTATGTACTAACTGAAAATTAAAACAACAACAACAAAAAACTTCGAGATTAATAAGCAGGTTTGGGTTCCATTCCTAATATTAAAAAAAAAATTTTACCCTGTACCATCCTTCTGTGTTGGCAACAGAGCATTTGTTTTTTACTTTCTAGTGTAAAGGAATAGCTTTCCAGTTTAAAGGAATAGGTTTCTTATGATCTAGGTGAGTACCTTAACCACCATTGGATATTCTGAAATGGGTTTTTCTCATCCTTCTAAACTTGTCCTAGTTTCCATAGGATAATTGGACATTTATTAGGACAAGAATTTAAACCTTTGTGCTATGGATTTCTAGGGTGTATTGACATATAAAATAAACTTTACAAACAAACAAAAAAGACCCTTATACCTGGTAAACATATGACAAATGTCCCGTGAAATTGCTTTGGCCAGCTCAGCCATACTGAATTGCATGATATAGTTTCAGGACATGTTTGGGAGGGGTTAATTCAAACATAGTCGCTATTATTTGATTACAGCGTACCTATCTGAAAAATATTCATGTCATTTGCTATGCATGAACTCAATATATGTCGTAGGTCAGTACATAAACCAGAACATTTAAAATCTTGGCTGCAACTCCTAGCTGGGTAAATTTGTTAGAAGTTGCTGGGATTCTTCTACAACTCCACAATAGATTTATGCTTTTAAGTCCATTCCATTGTGACAATTGTCTTTATTACATAGTCTTGAATTAAAAAATATTCTGGATTCAATGTGTATTTCTTTCCAAATCCATAGGCTGTTTTGTTGCTGGAATGAAATTAGAGTAATGTGTCTGAAAGCTAGTATCATTAGTCTGTGTTTTCTCTGGCTTCACACCAGTGGGCATGCTTCTGGAATATACTTTTCTTCATTAAACAGAGAGGCTAAAATCATCTTTTTGATTAGCTCAGATGGACAAGAGTAATGCCCTAATTTTATTTAAAGAATAAATCTATAGATATATTTCCTAATGGCTTGGTTGTATCAGAAGATAAATTATGGTTATTAAAAGTGCATACAGAAATATAGAATGTAGAAGAATGAGACGTGAAATGATCAAATACAAATGGGATATATTTTGATTACTGATAAAATAATTTGAGCTTTGAACCATGTACCTAAATAACTCTTAAATACTCTGTCAACATAAGATACAAAAGACCTTTCTTCAGCAAAATATTTAAATATAAATCTGTTAAATATTATTTTTATAATTCC
>VXAL01007463.1:65995-78066 GCA_013399475.1 Chauna torquata | reverse complement strand
GAGCACGAGTATAACTGCTGCAAGCATCTGCAGTAAGAATCAAGCTCTGATCTACATGTGGGATGGGGAGGATAAATAAAGCTCAAATGTGATGTTTCTGCCTCAAGCCAAGTGGCACAGAACTCTTGAAGAGAGTGGTGGTTAACTTCAGTGATGTAAATCCCAAATTTTTGTGGTTGTAGGAAGGGATTTTTCACACGTTTGGGGAGATGCATGGAAAAGGTCTGTCTGGCGTTTGGGAACCAGGCAGTGAGTTACTGCTGTGAGCCACAGCTGTTTTCTCTGAGGCTCTGCTAAGCTTTGCAATTGCTTTAGTGTTATGGCTACCTTTACTAAGAGGGAAACAGAATTGTGTGTGCACCAAAAATAGACTAGAAAGAGGATCCTGAAACTGTGAGTTATGTCTCTTCACAAGGAAAGGACCTACTTCTGGACATAAGCTGTCCCATTTTACTTGGGGCGCTCACCCGTACTAAGACATGACGCGACGGTGTAATGGGAGCTAGGGCTGTATGCCAGTAACTGAACTCTGAATTTTAACAAAATTGTGTGCCTTTCTAGAACTTCAGTACACTTTTCTCCCACCAGTTCCAGAGGAGGGATGTTCTCCGTGTATCTTTTGGAGCATAGAAAAATAAGAGGAAGAGCTGTGAATAGCACTCGCAATGACTCAGGCTTTTATTCAGTACCAGTATAGCTCTAATCTGCAGAAAGTAACTTTGCTGAAATGTGGGTCACCTATAGTTTTTACTGTTCTTTTAACTCTACCTGAGGAAAAAGTGTTTCGACTGACAGCCCAATCTTTCTTTTTAATGGCATGAAATATAGGCAGAGGGGGAATTACTGCTTCCATAAATCATGGCTGATGATTGCAATGCTCTGTTTAAGGCTTGGGCCTTTAGAGGTACATTATCAGAAAACTGCAATGCTAAGCACTCAGATGCCAGGTATTATCTTATGTCTAGCATTCTGTAAATGCCATGAACTTTGATTTAAAAGGAGGCAGGCAGGTAATTGCTCTGAGTTTTTAAACTTTTGTTTTTACTTTTCAAATTTTTAATGCCTTGAAAATGTACTTTTCACCCCTATCGATCTTATCCTTTCCATTTGGCAACATTGATTTGTTTTCTTGTCTTTTAAATGTAACAGAATCCAGGCAAGACTGTTTTTATTTAACAACTTCCATTTAAATAGTACTTTAATATCTTTTTGCAGCAGCATCTTTGAATGATGTTAGCACTGCTTGGAGTATATTATTTAGTAGTGTGCTGATGAAGTCGAAAGAGGACACAATGTATTTTTTTTGTGCTAACCACTTTTTTCTTTTTTCCTTTGTCTTATTTTCAATATGTTTGTGATGGGAAGCTTTGGAGTATCTTTGAAAATAAACTACTACTTAAACTAAGGTCTTTGAAATTAGGAAAATGAGGATTAATTTTTTAAACGTATGTTGAGCTGATTTCCACAGATAACATCCTCTCAATTTTAAGCAGACAAGCAGTCCTCTTAATATCTCCTAAAATTAGTAATTAGACCTATGTCCAATTCTAGTTGCACATTTATATATGTTAGGTACATTTGTGTGCATGTCTAGGTCCTTTGGCCATATTCTGCTTAGCTACTCTTGTAGAGTATCACAAATGATTCATGTTGCTATAACTCAATGATAAGAGTGTGATGCTTAGCTTAAAATTGGTGCCTCTGGTGACTTAGCAGGTATATGCAAGACATTGCAACAAAGTGTAGTTCTGACAGCTTGGATTTACTCACTGTCTGCAACTCACAAGTCATTGTGGGCACAAAGTCCATTTCAGGTACTGTGACAGGCAGTATGAGTATCACCCCCGATCCCTGTAGTGATCTAAGTTCTAAAAGCAGCTGCAGGTAGCTGATTGAACACCATGAGCATACTTCAATAATATTGACTGTACGTGTGCCTTAAATTCTATTTGTTTCTTTAAGCTGGTGAAGGTAAGTGCCTTTTTAAAAGGTCTAAGAAGGATTTATGTTCTTTTAAAACCTAACTGCCAAGGTGCTCTCTCCTTATGCAGTAGTTCATATTTTAGAGCACTCACCTAGGAAGTCAGGACATGAACGGAGTTTCTTCCTCCCTAGGCTGGCTCTGTTACTCCAGGAAAGAGTAATGTATAGTTAGTCTTTGATCTTCCCCTGGAAAGCTTAGGAACACGTGATCAGAAAGAGGACAAGGAAGACTGACTTTATAGTGGTTAGGGTGTTTAAATGATCAGGAACTCAGTGGGAAAGAGAAGAGTGGATTTCAATTTCTCTGCTTTATGAAATAATGGTATTGTTATTGTACCTGCCTACACTTCATAGAATGACTTTATGAACCTACTCATGCAAAATACAGTGGAGTCCCAAGAGAGATACCAAACAGCAGAAGAATTTCTCTGTCTGTATTGTTGGATTTGCCAACTTTTATCATGGAGAGCAGTTATGGGCTGAGCAAGGGTATAGCTCTAGGTGGGCAGGAAAATCTGAATTCAAAAATACAGAAGAGATGCAGGATTATCTTGTATCCTGTCTAAGACTACATGGGGACTGAATGGGAGTTTTCAGAATTACAGATTTGGACTTAGATACTCAAACGCCACAATTTTCTTCTATTCCCTCCACCCCACCTTTTTCCTTTTCATTTTCTAGATGTTCTTCAATACCATATTGACAGGAAGNTGCTTAATCGTTTCTTTACAACGCCCCCTCCCCTGCCGCCCCCAAAAAACCAAACCCTCCTTTACATACCTTATCCAATATTTTAACCTGTACCACTAAGGGTTTTGTAAGTGGTGATGGTGCAGTAAGAATAAATATGAAACAAACTGCCAGTGGAACCACAGTCTTGTTGGAGAGCACAAGCATCAAAATCACCCTTAGGTGGTAGTTTTACCAGTGCCTTATGCTGGTACACCATCAAAAGAAGCTCACACTTCCTTTCTGTTTCTCCCATAAGCTTTTTTGTGCCAATGCAGCCTTATCAGGGAGCAGTTTCGAGCTGAAATAAATCCAGGGAACTAACCCTTTAGCCTGGTTGTGTTTTCTGATCCTGCTCACTGTACCTCCAGTCTGCTTCTAATGGCACAGTGTTTTAGTTTGGTTGTAGCGCAGAGGAATATGAGTGTTTGTATTTATGTGGAAGTCCTACCTTATTCCTGCTTAAAATACCTTTGAAATTGTTGTTTTGGGTCAGCACCTACCCTGTGTATGGTGCATAAGAGCAGGATGACGGTCACTGGTGTCAAGCACCGAATTTCAATGTTTGTATTAGATTGAAGACCAAGAGGTGTTAGACTGGGATTTATGATCAGATAGTAAATGCACCATCCTTGCTTTAGAAATCATGGTAGAGAACCTAGATCAAATTGCACAAAAGCATCTGTAGTAGAGTTTCTCCTCTATGGAGTCAATTAAAGTTGTATTTCAGAGTCAGAAATATGTCATGATTTAGTTTTCCTTGGAAGGACTGTCAATCAAATAACAGCACTGCTCCTAGTCAAAAAGTTGGACTTTTTCATTGTAGTTTGTGAAGAAATAAACTTGTAAGTCTATACAATATTATTACTCCTGCATGGCAGTGGTAAGGCTGGCAGGCAGCCTACTCTATACAGTGCAGGCATGCCAATACCGCATTACAATGGAAAATCAATTCTCAGCCAACTGTACTTGGATTGGAAGGAATTCAAGCACAGTTAGTGTTCTGAGTCTTAAATTGCCACCATGATATCTTTTCTCAAAGATAAATCACATAAAGGTTTTAGAGCAGGACTTGTAAAGGCTGCATCTGAGAATAGTTGTAAGTGTAGTATTAACGTCATTTCATTTGAAAATAATGAGACAAAGCAAGAGGCAGAGGCAGACTTTGCAAAAATTATCAGTCTCATTAGCAAGATGATCACTGGTGATGTGTATAAACAAAGATGAGATTATGGAAGAACATGATGCATTTTTGAAATTGAAACAATGAACAAAAAATAAAGAACTAAGAACAATATATATATAGTACAGCATATATATTATATAGATACAGTAGAGTACATGTATAGTAATGACATCTCAGCTTTTCTGATTCCACGCTTTCCCTGGACCATCTCCTCAGTGAAAACATCTTATTCACCTGCTTTTAGAATTTGGTGTCAGGTTAGTTTGATGATGTGGCTTCTGAGCAATGGATTTTATGCTATGAAATTTGCTATAAGGGCTCATTAATATAACATGAATGTTACTATTGGGATTAACCTTATAATTTGTCTTATACTGTAATTAGTGTATCCATATTTTCCGTATTTGGGAGTACTCCTTTTCCTTCAGCCATGCTTGCTTTGACAAGTGGTGGTTTAGTTCCTCTTGGTCATGCTTTCATAAAGAGTTGGCGGCCAACTCAGTCCTTTCTTCTCCTGCTTTAAGTTTGGAGAGCCTTGATCTGCATAGTTTGCAAAGGTCAAAAGGCATCTACCAGCCTTGGTCTGAAGTTGCTCTTTAAGTGCAGTGGGTTTCCTGTACCTTCTTTCATGTTATCCAGTGTAATCCTATTAGAAATGTCCACTTGTGAAAAAGAAAACAAGTCCATTTTACATTAGCACTGGGCTGTAATCACTCAGTAAATAAAAGACTTATATTTTAGTTAAGTGGTGAGTATAATTAATATATGAGGGTGACAGCTAACCAAAACAATGGTGTCAGGAAGGATCTACTTGTGGCTTGGTCTTAAAAAGAAAGACTGCCTTTAAGGACAGTCTTTAGGATACCAAGTGAATATATATTGTACCTCTAATTAGGACATTGCTTGTGACAGTGTTCTTTATCCTGTTAATGCTCTCCCTAAACCAAGTGCTTGAATTTATCTGATTCACATCATCATTTGAAGAATTCTCTTTCTCTCTTTTATTTTTAAAGATTTGGGCAAAAGCCCCCAAATCAGGCCTTTGAGTTCTACTCTAATGTGATTTAAGCAGTGAAAGAGTTCAGCGTCTGTTTGAGCGTGTGTGTAGAAAAGGCCATTTTCTTGCAAATACTTAATGAAAGAAATGTTTTTTTAACCTTGAATGTCTTTAAATGAAAATTTAATAACTTTTCTCAGTAATCAGTAAGAACTACATCAACTGAAAAATAGCTATTTTATAAATGAAATAAATGTTTTTAAACATGTTTTGAAGAGGCTTTTAACTTTAGCAGAGATATGATGTTCTCACAGCAAGTCTCTGTGACTAATCCACTGGAAAGATTTACCATTAGGGAACTCAAGGTCTGAGTTTCAAAGGAAATATTGGTAAGGATTATTATTCCCTTGTCCCCAGCAGTTCTCATAATCCCCTTACACTCAGAGTAGGATTTACAAATACAAAATAAATGGCAAAACTGGAATGCTCTGAGGCCCTGTGTTTGCAGAACTAAAAATAAAGCCCAGATGATTTGAGTCTTGTTTTGAGTTCATTATTAGGCACCTGTGTATTCTTTTTTTCCTGCTAGACAACATGGGTAAGAAAAGAATCAAATATAGGCAACTACTAAGTGGCAGCAGCAAAAAAATACATCAAAAATACTTCTGTAGCTTGCTTACAAGTCAGATTTTGAAGAAGAAACTTAATTGTAACATTGGGCTTTAGGATGCTTTGGTCAGTGTGTAAAATGCTGACCCTTGTGTGCTTGATTATAGATTTGCAAGTGAATGTTTGAGATGAGCAAAGTGCAAAAAAATGGGATCTGTTCCTCAGCCTGTTGAAAGTCAATGGCAAGTCTCACGTTTGGATAGCTGTGGATTCTCTGGGGACTTACACTGCTGGAGCAGAGCAGCAGAAAGAGTCACTTGTGTAAGTGTGAGGACAGGCTGGAGCTCCTGTGTTTCCAGTTAAGCATGTGCTTAACTGCTTTCCTTGGTGATGGTCAGGTAAAGCTTTTCATTAAGCGAGTTAAAGCAAGGTTAGCTAAAATACACACCTGGAAAGATCCTGAATAAGAGCTTAATGGGTATCTGAGCTTTCATATCCTATTTCTATTAGTCCTAGCCTACCTTAAGGTAGTGCTTGATAACAGATAACTCCGTTCCGATATTTTCTGATGAATATAGTAACGATATACTATGTTTCATTTTCTTAAATACAGACAAAACCTGCTAGAGACTGTTCAACAGTATCCTATGTTGTTTTAATCCACGGAAAATATCTGAAGTCTCCTGTTTCCCTTACAATTTCTCACACAAATGAAGTATGCTAGATAGTGTGAGAAAAAGCTTTATTGTGCTATTTCTGTCTTTTCCTGTGACTTTAGATCACTGCTTGTGACACTGCTTTTTGAATTCTGAATTTTAACCGGTTGCTTGGATTCAGGCCAAGGCTTGCTTTGATTTTGGTTTGTTTTTAGGGAAGTAGTCTTGAGGGCCTTTCAGACAGAATTAAGCTTTCACTTAAAGTTAAATCCCATGACAGAGCTGAATAAAATATTCAAACTAAACCATATGTTGTTTGGGCCATCAGTAATTTATGTAAGATGTACCTATGCCTGTGAACATTGTGTGCTCTGTTGGAGAAGATGAAGCACGTTTTCTCTGAGAAAGTATCTGTTAATTGTCATTTTTTAACAGGTTAAATATTTCCCACTCAATCCAAACCTCACTGAATTTAGTCTTTCCATTGGAGTTTTTTTGTGTCCTGGAAAGTTGCATCAGTTTTGTGTTGAAGCATTTTAGTCCGAACTGGACTTGGACTCAGAGCACCGTGTGCCAAATTAGTCAATGTGGGAACACAATTCCACCTCCAGACCTTGACCTCCTGTGCTTAGAAGGGGGTTTAAGGACCTGATTAATCAGAAAAGTCCTGAACTGCTCACTTTGCATTTGCACAAGGACTAGAGCTGGCACAAAAGAAGAAAGAGGACGCAGTGAAAGGGAATGAGTGATGTGAAGATGTGGCTGACATCTTCAGCTTAGAACACCAGAGTTACTATGGTGTTGAAAACAGTAATAAAAACAAACCTGAGGTCAGGAAGCCTTCCTAGAAGGTGTTTCAGGTGTTTTATTGAGCATTTCACAGGAAAAAGTGAAGACAAGAACATTGCCTGGTGATCAAAAAATCAAACTCAGTCTATGTAATAGCAAACAGTGGAAGCCAGAGCAAAGCGGAGCAGTACTATATGACTGTTTAAAACTGGTACACAGGTAGTTCTCACTACCGTATTTCAAAATTACTTCTAAAACTCGATCAAGGACAGTGATGGACAGTAGATTGCCAGAAGCACCTAGTCCAGGCTGCTGTTCTGACCAAAAGTGGCATGTCTTAAGCACTTATGTAAACCTTCATATGCCAGCATTTTTCAGTGGAATATACTGTCAGTCAGAAACCAGAAAATTTGGGCCAAGAAGCATGAAAAAAAGTAAGCAGAGTTTAAGGAGAAATTTCATAGTAGATAAGAAAAATGGCATTGTGAAAAACAGGTTTTGTAGCAAAAATATCACAGGAAGTTGTGGATGCCCCATCCCTGAAGTGTTCAAGGACAGCTTGGGTGGGGGCTTTGGGCAACCTGATCTACTGGGAGGTGTCCCTGCCCATGTCAGGGGGTTGGGACTAGAGGATCTTTAAGGTCCCCTCCAACCCAAGCCATTCTATGATTCTAAGAGGAAACTTTTAGAGAATAAGCTGCTTCTTCCTCAGCAGATACAACATCCACCTGTGGTAGGATGAGCTAGATGAAGTATTCTTACAGCTTTGCTGTTTTTGTGTATCCAGGCTTCTTGTCATCTCTGTATAACTATACTTCTGTCTGCTGCTGTCTCTCCTTAAGCAAATAACTGAATAACCTAGAAAACCCACCAAGATATTATACATGACTTAAAGTCCTAGTACACTTTGTTCTTGTTATGGTGGTGTTTCAACGCTTTTACTGACTGCCTTGTTTCCGAAGTGTAAAACATACTTCCAGTCTGGAACTGTATTAGGCTTTACTTCAGACCTCCTGTTTGTGGTAGTGGAATGCATACAGAACAAAACAAGAAGTGACTTAGCAGTTAGAAGCCAGATGGTCACAGTATTTGAAGCCTCTGAAGAGGCGTACAAGACTTCTTGAAAATCCTATTAGGCAGAGCTTATTTGACCCTTGACTTGTCTGTCAGAGGTTTTTCATCTTTAAAATAGCTGTTACATCCGTTCTCTACTGGACAGGGATCTATGAGGATGTGTATTAAAAAAAAGAGTTCATGTAAACGTGGACTATTTGACTATGAAGGAGAGGTTGATACCTTACATAAGCTGTTGATATGCTACTGCCTCTAGAGGGTAAAGTGATTTTAGTGGATTATACTCATTTCAGTGGGTTAGAATTTTATCCATTTCTGGACAATGAGAATAGGTTGTTTAAAGCAAATATGTATTGAGCTTGGCAATTTGCTAGGATTTATCCTGCAAAGAAAAACAGATCTCTGACACAATTTACCATGAAATTAAATAGCAGCTTACCCCAGTAGCAAGCAGAAATCATTCCTCAGCCAGAAACTGAAAGCCTTCTCCCACACAGATGCAATACTTGTCTTCTGCCACGCTGCACTAATACATGCACCTTGCAATGTGCCCTGGCAGTTAATAGACTAGGGTTGTTTCAGATTAGGAGGGAACTTGTTCAAGGCAGAATACAACCATGGGAAAGAGCCTATGACCAGATATCTCTACCTTCAGTCTCTCTGCATGATATTTATAACTTTTTGATTATCCTAGCATAGGTTTAAAAAAGAAAAGCTTTCTTTTTTCAATACTCCTATATGTGGATGCAGTTATATTGACATAAAAATGCTAATCTTCATGGTTTATACACCTAAGGAACCTGGAAATATACTGTTTTTTTCCCCAGTGTGATGGCTTCCCTTGAGCTAGGAAGTAAAAATGAATTGTAATTATTAGCAAGCTAAAGCAAAGCTGTGACACTTGCATAAATGCATCCTTGATGCCAAGTTTCTTGGCTTTTAGTATGCCTAGGAGACAACTGGGGAATAAGGACCAAAAATATGTTCAAAAAGAGACTTTGGAAATGAGAGCTTACCCCATCTATGCTCTCAGTCCCAGGTTCTTTCTCTAAACCATAACACGCAGAGAAGGCTAGAGCTGGAACTGGAGCAGATGATGTTCTTTTATCCAGCTTGCTAGCTTGCTTCTAGGCTTAAGCTTCTTATGGACCCCTATGTGTAGGGAATCTGAACTTATGTTTTCAAGGAAGACAGTTGAAATACAGGCATTATTATCTCATCAAAGGAAATGGGTGCCATAGCCTCATATTTATGCTCAGGCTTCTTTACATCTCTTGGAGTATACTGTCATACCTCCTTTAAGGCCCTCTATTTGGCTAAATTCCTACAAAAGAGATCTTGTGTAAAAGACAAGTAGGTTTCTTATGGATTTGCTTCTATTTGTGCAGTAGAAAATGGTGAGGAAAGGATAGATGAGAGTGGCACATAGTTTGATTCCTTAGTGACAGCTCATATAAAATTGCAATGGTCTGTTATTTTCTTTCACGTGAATAAATCCCCACAAACATATAATGCTATATAAATGATGAAACCAGTGTAGAAAACAAGCCAGACAATGCTATGGGAAGGTAGAATATGAGATCATTATCACATATAGAGGGCCTGTTTTATCAGTTTTATCTTGAAAAAACTTGAACAGCTAACATGACACTTGCTGAGAAGCTGACATATTAACTATATATTTTAAATGTTTATGAGGAGAGAGAGCCACAAGCTGAGAAGTAGGCTGTTTGTGAAAAACTTAATGAAATCTGTTTAAGTTAGTTTGAAACCTGTTGTAAGATCCCCACTCTGAATAAGTTTAACGATGCATGAATACCATTACTATGAACTTGGCACAATATCAGCAAGTAATTGCATCGCAGGAAAACTTAAGCATGGTTTGCAAGTCTTAGTGCTGGGCAACAAAATAAATGGTGGACTGATTACACAAAAGCCTACACAGTCATAGTTCTAAGGCTTTGACCAAAGGGTTGTTTCAGAACATATGTGATGACAGTGCGGCTGCTGTCAGATCTAGTACAGCTTTGGTCCCATATGAGCTGGCATGAATATTCTGTAGCACTTGCAATTTGCAAAGTGATATATACATTGAAGAAAAGTGCTCTGGTTAAATACTTAAAATGCAGTCTCTTGGGCTTTTAAAGCATTCAGCAAGTTCAGGAGAGATTCCCATCCATATGTATGTGTCATCACAATGCTAAAAGAGCTGTTAGAGTTGGCTTAGGAAGGAGGATGGAACAGGTATGTGTGAAGTTCACCTTGAGCGTTTAGAAAAGAAGCAAGCATCACCTTAAAAAGTCACCGTGTCCTTTGTTCATCTTTGTTCTTTTCATCTCTGAACTTTTTCTTTCCACTGACTCTTTAGTGACTAAGGGACTACTCTTTCAATGGAACTACATGCAATGTTACGAATCTCCTTAACAGAAAAGACAGTTGATGGTTTTTCGTGACGTTAAAAGACAAAATGGGAATCAGGAGGAACAGTGAAGTTTTCAGTGTTTGTACTGCTTATGTGCTTCTGTAAATACAGCTGCAGTGAAGCTCTACTCATTTATCATCATCATTTGTAAACAGGTTTGTCTTGGTTCTCAGTTATGGTATGCTACTGGGAAATCAAATTCAAACCAGAGCTTCAGACTGGAAGGAGTGAGAAGGCAGAAGATTTCTCAGTTAGCATAAGTTCTGTTGCAGAATAGGGATCAGTTCAAGCTGGAGATAGCAATAGTCTTTTACTATTGAACTTGCTTTCTGGTAGGCACATATGTAGCTGGATTAAGCCTTTACGACAGGAGTGTCAACTGTCCATAAGAGTCAGGAAGATGCAACTAGTGCCCTGTCACCAGCTATATTCTCGTACGGTAAGCAGTGCTCAAACATGAAGGAAAATCTGTTCCAAATTTCTGATGAGTAACAGCAGAAGACCAGTACAATATATTGGTGAGAGTCAGTCTCTACACTTCACACATTAAGGACATTTACTACTCTGTCTTAGATTATGGTTCTGGAGAGCTTTTTTTCACTCTTTTGGTTTACCTGAAAAACTATGAAGGCATACGGCAAACAGTCTGAAGGGATACAATTCCCTATCTAGGCCTTTGTCCAGTTTTTAATAAACAAACGCTATTAATTTTTGTTGTGTAAACCTGCTTGTGTGATATGAGCCTACTATACAGTCATTCTTTTTTCTTCTACTATAGGAAACTGCAAGCAAGTTACCATGAAAAATCTGTTGGTATTTGTCTGGAAATTCATTTTGTAGGGAGGGGAAATAAGTAAATGAAAAAATGTCTAGAACGACTTCAGGTGAGTGGATTTACCAATCCCAAGAGCCAAACTCCTGGGAGGGAGAGGATGTGCCTGGGCCCCACAAGGTCAGAGAAATGTTTTCCAGATGTGAATTTCACTCAGCAGCTGCCCCTCTCTGCTGCTCACCCATGCTTGGAGCAGTTCCTTTTCACACACACACAACTTTCCTGAAGCCATGTAGTGTGCCACCTCTACTATAATTTTTGTCCTATTCCTCCATGCTTTCAAATCATCTCTCCACTCCTCTTGTCTGTAAATTAGCATTAACTAAAAGCATTCATAGAAAACAGCTGTATCTTCAGAGATGACCATGTTTCTGGCTTGAGTTAAGTGGATTTCTCCTCCTGTTAACTATTTAGTAATATCACAGCATCTTGGGTAGCCACACTAGGCAAAGATGCAGAGAGAAGTTTCCATCAATTAGATGCTCTGAGGTTTATCATACTTTTTAAAAATAGTCACAGAATGAGCATTCCAAGTGAATTGCTGAGATGGAGAATGGCAGGGGTGGAAGGCTTCCTATTTCATCTGCATTTTGCTTGGTCTTTGGGGATTTGAGTAGAACCCAAACCTAAATCCCTGAACAATCAGAACTTGTGGCCTCAAGCTGTGCTTGGCATGGGGTCAAAACTGAACAGCCTCAGAAGTTTCTTCTGATATCTGACTTCCTCTTGAAAACAGAAATGAACCCAGAATCAATCGTGAGCTCGGAGAAGCATCTCAGCCAACATAGCCTGAA
>VXAL01007463.1:28374-59719 GCA_013399475.1 Chauna torquata | reverse complement strand
TGGGGGGGAAGTGCCAACTTTATGCTATTTAGGAAATAAACTTAGATTAATTGCTGCACTAATGTGATTGCATGTCTATAAAGCAGATCCAGTTTGTGTCTATCAGGCTCCCAGTGCTGGGAATGGGACTGTCAGGTTTTGACAAGTTACTTGGTTAAGTCATTTTACACAAAGCTCATAAACACGCGTTTAAAAGGAAACTCTTGAAGCACGTGTAACAGTGATTAAATAGAGCATAATTTTGCTTTTCTTTCTTTCCTTTAAACCTTTTAAATTCTTTTATCCCTCTTTGTGTGGCTGTAAATTGTAGTGACTCTTGTTGACATTAATGGTGACCAGAGATGTAATGTTCCTATAACAATATGATTTTCTTCAAGTTTATATGACCACCATTCCACCCTCCTCACCCCACTCCCAGCAAAACAAAAACAAAACAAAAAAAATCACCAGTAAAACTGAGTAGGTTAGGTCTGAATTTCTGCTTTTACAGAAAGGTAGGTCTTCATTTTCAGAAAATTCCCTAGGATTTTAGGCTGGTCTGGAAAAGGAAATGTCCCCCAAAGTAAGGACCAGATTGGAAAATCTGGATCTGTTTCATTTCCCTGGACTACAGTAGAGAAAAAATTGTTAGAGCCTATGTGAGTTGAGAAGGCCACAGGGACAGTATAAAATTTAGGTAAGAGATTTTTTTTTCTCCTTACAAGGAACTATATGTTAAAGCCATCACTGTTCAGGAACTCACGTTAATATGTACTTAAGTTTATGCATGAGTCTAAGCATGTGCGAAACAGCCTTCCTGGAGAGGAGGAAGGCTTCTCTGAACAGAAGCCTTAATTAACATGTTGCAATTCTGGGATAAAAACTGCTTATAGAAACAGAAGCCAGTGGTAATGATAATACCATCCTCAGTACATTTAAATCTTATTTTTTTTATGATTCCAACTTAAGCACGTACACCCAGACTTTTAAATATGTATGTATATGCGCACACAAACATATAAATGGTCATATTTAAATATAGAGCAGCTCTTTAACTGGCATTGTTTCATGAAACATGTGTTCTGAATAACACAAAATAATTGCAGATGTGCTGCCAGACTATATGGAAATTCAAATAACTTCCCCCAGTGAATGACCAAAATAGCTATGCACATACTTCTACTTTTATATTTTTAAAGCTGTAAGAGCAAAGCTGTGATCCCAAATGTCATACTATTTTTAAGTCCTTTATAGTACATAAGGGACAGAAAAAATACCTTGTATATATATTTCAATGAACATTTAAATTTTAACTCTAGCTTGGCTCTGCAAATTAATAAGTGCTCCTATATAATTTATTTTACATATGTGTTACTAGTTTCCCTTTTTCCTCATGAGGAGTTTTTAATTGGCCCTCTCTTTGTATGGACTTAAATTCCTTGTTTAAGTAAACAAGTGTGTATTATATGATTTACATGCACAAATAGAAACTTGGCATATGGGTTTTGGTGATGCTTTTTCTGGATTTACATCAGTAAGAAAGACCTGGCCTTGTTCCTGTTAACACAAAAAGCTTTGAGGTGAGTTTATGGAGAAGTAAAGGTTGCAGTAGTAGTTAAATGCAACAAGATCAGTATAGAGCTTTACTGTCAGTATCTCTATGTACTTTGAAGAAAGAGTATGGAAAACCCAGGCTCACCTCAGTATGCTTAGCCAAATGTCCTTGAAGATTGTTTGCTTCCCCCCTTCAAAAGAAACAGTTCCCCCCACCCCCCAACTCAAAGATCATAATTCCATCACTTCCATCTTATAGCATTTCTTATAGGCTAAATGTGTGTCTAAACAGGGGTTCTTTTCTCCTTTGCGGACACCTCAAGTCTGCAAGTGGTGCCTTCACCCAGCAAGAACTGTGGCTGGGAGCAGGAGTGTACAGCTGTAACTCATTTTTGGTAGAACCTCTTAAATATGATGTGATATGTGACAGCTGTGGTACTGAAACACTTTGCAATTGCAGAACAGTTATCAGCATTGATATTGTTCCATTCACACTCTGAGCAGAGGCTCTATTTTCCTTTTCAGTAGTTAGAAATTACCACACTGATCCGTATACTCGGTTTCTATGACTAGTGTAACAAAAACGTTCTGTCTGTGTAATTGTAATATTTGCTTCTTCCTCTGCTTGTTTCTTGTCTTCAGCATGTGACAATTTTAAATGAGGTAAGAAAACTTTCTTCTACAATGTCTGTAGGGCCTGGCACAATACAAGCTAATTCTGGGGTCATATGTTAATACTGCCATTACTGCTACTCTGTTGTTGTTTCGTCCATCCTGACCATTGCAATCAGTGTGCATTTGGTGTTACACACTCTCCTCTCTGCAGGTGTGTCTTGCTGTTCATACTGCTCTGGCATAGATACTATCATGGTACAAGTTACTTAAAACCGTTCTCAGGCATCTGATTGACTTCAGTCTTGGATGATGATATGGCTTAGCCCCGGTAGGCATCCAAGCCCTATGCAGCTGCACACTCGCATCCTCCCATCAGGAAGGGGGAGAGAATGGGAAGGGCAAAAGCAAGAAAACTTGTGGTCTGAGGTAAAGACAGTTTGATAGGTAAAGCAAAAACCGCATGTGCAACTAAAGCAAAAGCCCATATACCACTTTCCATTTTCAAGCATGTGTTCAGCCATTTCCAGGAAAGCAGGGCTGCCTACTGTGTCATGGTTAGTTGGGAAGGCAAATACAACCCCAAATGCCCGCCTCCTGCACTCCTCCTTCTTTCCCCCAGCTTTTGCCTACTGAGCGCAATGTCATATTGTATCAGATATCCCTTTAGTCAGTTGGTGTCAGGTGTCCTCGTTGCGTCCCCTCCCAACTTCTTGTGCATCCCAGCCTACTTGCTGCAGGAGGGGAGTGGGCAGCATGAGAAACACGGAAGGCTTTGATGCTATACAAGCACCATTCAGCAATGGCTAAAACATTGGTGTTTTGTCACAATACTGTTTTGGTCAGAAACCCAAAACACAGCAGCATACGAGGTACTGTGAAGGAAATTAACTGCATCCCAGCCAAAACCAGTAGAGATGATTAACACTAAGGAATTGTTTACCCTAGTTGGCTATGGAAGGCATCTTGCTCAGTGCCTGCAAATGATGCTTTCCCTGGAGTAAATTGCAATGTGGAGTATTGATATTAAACTCCAGTGGTATTGCAGCTTCCTTTTTTCCTGTGTCTTGTTAGAAGTTGACTATTAGGTTCTAATTGCTACACCTTTCTCTCCATCTTAGTCAAGGATGTACTTATCTAGTAAAAGGTCCTTACTCTGTCTTTGTATGTAAAAGCACTGTCTTAGTAACTGCCATGGAGATGCCTTCTTATTTCCTCAGCCTCACAAGCTTTGTTTCAAGGTTATAATCTTGGAGAGAGAATCACGAGTATGAAGAACAGACAGTACCAGACACATTCACTCTGATTATATTATTTACAAATCTGCAAGACTTTTTTTTTTTTACACCCCTCATTTTCATTATTCAAACCACTCATTCTTTCCTGAATAAGCTACATTTTAGCACATTTAAAAATAATTTGCAGAATTTATGTTTCAGGAGGATGAATACTTACTACAAGGTAATCTTTCATGGAAGCACTTACATATCTCAATATATGACTCAGAATAGGGTTCAAACAAACTCTCATAAACAAGATTTATTTTCCCATTTAACTGTAATAAAGCTGTGCCTTGAATTATACTGTCTGTAAGTCATATACAAAGAATAGGGACACACATTAATCCTAAATATTAAATCCATGTTTTTACTCAGTTAGTGTAAGAGACTTCTCATTTTTAAAATGCTTCATTTTTCAATTTCAGAGTAGATTGTTTTTCCATGGTAAAGAGAAATATGAGTCTTGTTCAACACATTTTTTCTAAATTTTCTGATACTTCCCTGTATTAACCAAATAACTTCCAGTATGTGTGTTCCCTTAACCTGAGAGTAATTTACACAGTTGACTAGAGCATTCAAGGATACTTAATGACTTTGTTTGACCTTTTGTGCTCATTATTGTAAAAATGACATCTTCACTCTGTTGAAGCATTTGAACTTATACCAATGAGCTTATTCATAAAACAACAATGACAAAATAACTAAAAAAAAAAAAAAACCAAAAAAAACAAAAAAAACCTTCCAAAGAAGCAAAGTGTGAACTCGTATTATTTCTCATCTGTTTCATCTTTCAAATTTTAATTTTGAACAATTTTAGCACTTCTTTTGCTTAAACTTGATTTGGATTTTACCCTGCCTTTATGGCCTCCTTAGTATTATGTACTTCCTAAGTTTAAGAGACTTTCTTGGTGCTGTACCACAATATTTGATCTCTGTTTCAAAATGGAAACCATCTGAGGCCTCTTAGAGGTTGTCAGCTGTCAGGTGTAGCATGGTCTTTATGTTGCAACTGCTGGATAAATACCCTCATTTTGCAGGTGTAAGTCAATGAGAGAAATGAGAGTGAGATCAGTTCTCTGCTGAGAATTGGATGAAATCTGCATCTTCCTCATTTAGCTCTTGTCCAGTGATATCCAATACGCAAAGGATTATAGTTATGGTGAGTCTGCAGCATGCAAATAAACTAAAGTAACCAAAATCTGTGATAACTGTTAATGTTCATCCTTTTGAAGTCTCTCAGTCCATACTGTTGCTGTGCAATTGCTTCTTTCTCTTTAGGCCTATTCTCATTTTTCAATTGTTGAAGCAAGTGCTGAAAACAAAAGGTCTCCATTCCGAACCTGCAGCATCCTTTGTGATGGTGTAACCTACTACTTGCTCATAAACTGTGTACGGGTCTCCTCCCCTCTGCTGTCTTTTAATGCCTTTCATCATGTTCGGTAACAGCCTCTGGGTAATGATTAATTAATTAGAAGGATAAGCAGGGTGGTGCGGAGATGTCTCTGTCTAGGGTGAGGCTAACGCAGAAGAAGGAAGGTCTGCTGTAGTCCAATCTGTCTTCAGAGCAGCATGAGTCCATTTTTCCTGGGCCAGGAGAGGCCTGCCAATGTAGGCAATGTGTAAACCCTGCTCTATGCCGATGTGCTTAACTTTAAAAATGCTGCTTCCTGTTCAGTGTATGCATTTTAGATGAGATTGCATTAAATCACAGTCATTCCTCCTAAATTTCAGAAGTGTCTACATCTTTTTGATGAATGTGCCTAAATACTATGGTAATGTTACCAGAGAGGGAAAAGATCTGAGCTGTCGACTGGTGAGCGTTGTGTGTCCTTTTATTTTGTTAGCCAACAAAAGAACTTGTAGATTGACTTAGATGGGAATTCATATGAGTAGAAATAAGAGGTTCTTTCATTCTCTTTGCAATAATACTTTGAAACAGAATATCCTCTGGTCACAGGTTTTTCTTTTACAGTGGTATACCGTGCTTCTTGAACTTGCTTTCATTATGTGCTTTGACTGCTGTGAGATTTTAAATCCATTTGTGCCCCAACACAAGAAAATGTTTTGGTTCTATTCATGAAAGCCTGTCAACAATGAAGTATCGACGGAGTTGTTTATTCTTTCAATGATAGATTTCTTTTTTGCTGCAGTATCTATTCTCATCCAGTTTAAAATGTAAAGCTGCTTATCGTGCAAGTCATGAAATTCTTTAGGATTTTAAAAAAGGGAAACATGTCAAATAACAGCAATGCTTCCCAAGTGCTTATCTGGCAGACTATAGAACCCTGATATTTAACTTGAATCAACTGTTTAAATGAGCAGTTTAATGACAGTCATTATTTGTGTAAGATTTGCTTGTGTAGCAACTGGAGTATTTATACAAAGAATAGAAGCTTGATGAAACAGAGTTAAGAAATGCATGCAAGCAAAATTATATCTGTGGCAAACCATCTTGTTTCACATTTTTTACCTTAGAAGATGAGCTCTTCTCCCATAAATGGGGAAGTCTGTATCACTTAATAGTGAAGAAATTAAATGGAGTCCCTCTGAATTTTAATTAGGTTGACTACTCTGGGAAAGATCTGAACCCTTCTTACTGTTTAGTCCCTCTGAATATATTAGAAGAATCCACTTTTCTCTGGCATGCAGATTTCTATTTGCAGGAAAAAAACCTTGAAGTTCCAAGATGTGTTTTACTTGCTGAAGAGTATTAGAGTATTGCTGAGGAGTCCCATTACAGGGCTTTCGCAGTCAAAACTTCTCTTATTATCATAGGATAGGATTTATTTATCTACAGTGTCTAAAATTTACGTGCTTATATCTAGTGGACGTAATTCATATAACTTGTTTTAGATGTCTTTAGGATGAGGTGTGTAGTCCATTGTAGCACCTACTTATCTCCATGGAGTACAATAAGATCTTAAGGAAAGTATCTCAGGGGTAGACCTTTGCAGTGTAGGTGTCTATTCCCAGAGTGGCAAATCCTCTTAGTGGATTTGCCACTCTGGCAAATCCACTTAGTGGAATCCTCCTCAGTGGGCCCCATTAATGGGAAAAACCATTGTTACTTTCTCTGCACTTTTAGACTAAAAATTACCTGTAGACATAGTTTTTAATTATATGTTTATATAGCTTGTGTTTTTAGGAATTTGGTCCTTGTTAGATGTATCATTTACAATAGCTCATGTTTTTTGAAATCACTGCCACTTTGAGGGCAGAAGAGAAAGTTACGCATTGAGTGAATACTGTATAAACTCTAGCACCTCTGTATCATCTCAGAGTGGCTCTGAACTGTTCTATTCTAGCCATTATAATTCTTTAGTTGCAAGACATTGGTGAGGTCTTTCTACTCTAAGGATAAGAGTATGCATAAATAAACTTTTCCACTCAGTATACCTCGTTCTCTGATAAATCTATAGACTTTTTGCTATGTCTTGCTTATCACTTGNACAGTGTTTTCTCAAGAGAATTTGTCAATATATAAACATTTAGGACAATATTTTCTAAAACATGTTTGAGTATTCTTGTGGTTACCTTACATATGTGTTCTGGTAAATACATTTGTCCAGAAAAACATTTGCATAACTGCTTGATTGGTTATATAAAATAGCTATAGAAGGCTATCCAGAAGTGATAGCACGTGATCTGTATATAATTCTAGACTGTAGAATGAGTTATCTGCAATGAAGCGCTTAGAAAAGTATTTATAGACTGAGAATTATATACTAACGCTTCTTTCAGCAACAGTTTTTAACACAAATGTAGTGTAGTGTATCGTGGGCAACTGAATAATTAAATTGAATAAACTGCTTTCCATAATCTATTTCCCTATTCTAGCTAGAAACACAAAAATTATTTACCCTTTACAAAATGCAAATAGACCTTTACATTAAATTTAAGAGTTTAATTAGGAGGAGAATACATGCCATACAGTAAATTAACATCAATGCTAATTAATTCTATGTTGGTAGATGTCTTGGCTTTTTCATACAAGGTCATTTTAGTAGAGAAGAGTATGTAGTTCCTGGGAAACATAATATAGATGTATGTACATATGCTTTTTTTTTTGCAACAGGCTTTAGAGGAAAGCAATTGTAATGTCCTGTCAAAATAGATAATGCAAATATAACTACATCATACAATATAGCCCTTGGATCTGGACTCAAGCTATAACTCACATGTTCTCTTGCAGATATAGCTCTGTTAGCTGAAGACATTTCTGACTGATCTACCTTTTTTCCCCCTTTTTTGCCCACCCTTGAGGCTTTTCCTGGTTGTGATGCCTCACAACCTTTTTCTATTAAAAGAACAGGATAGATCAAGCTAATGAGTTAACCAGTGTGGCTTGCAGATACCACCTTGACTGGAGTGGAGTGACATGGAACTGAGGGTGCTTCAGGGGTCATGGTTTTATCAGTCACATCCAGAATAGGATGTGCATGCCAGCCCTGTCATAGCTATAGTGCTTGGGGTAACACATATGGGTCTGTATAGTGCTGCCTGCAATTGACTCCTTCAGTCAGGTAGGTCTGATTGACCACGTATGCAATGCTGTGCTAAAGTAGTCCACTTCTGCAGCCTAGCTTAGTTCTCAGCAATATATTGCACTGTGCTGCACAGCACTTGTTTGCTAAGGAACGGCATGGGAATTGCTACGTGGAGCTATGTTGCACTGTATGCATATAGGGGTTGATTTGTAAAAGAGAATTGTACAGAAGCAGTCAAAGCACAAAATTGTGCAGTGCTTCTTTAGCCCAAGCACACTTTTCTATGTAGCTCTCACATAACAGGATATAGAGGCATGTTCTAAGCAGACAGAACTAGTATGTATTGAGTAGGAAAAATATAGCTGTATTATTGATGAGGAATTATAGCAGCATCTGGAGAGCTGCTCTGCTGTTGGAAATTGTGGTATAAAGCAGTGAACAAATGCAAGTATGCACTCAGGGGCTTAATGATGACTATTCACAATTCATTTTTAAAGTGTTATTAACATGACCTATCATTACTTGATTTATATTTGTTTTACAGAACAAATAACACATGCATTTATACCAGTATGAATCTCTTCCACAAATATGCCTGTGACATTCTCCAAGATCTTTTGTTATAAATTTCAATTTGGTTGAAAATTGAATTAGGCAATGAACTTGCATGGAATCCTGTTCCTCTGGTTTGTAAGCCCACAGAGAAAATAGAATACTGGCATTCCAGTTTAGTTTCACAGCCAGATCAATTATGAAAATGTAACTGTGTTGCTGAAAATGCTTTGAATCAAGGCCGTGTTCTTATCCTCCCACACTAGTAAGTCTGATGCAGGTGACTGACACGAGTAAAGTATCTCTAGTTTCAAGGGGCAGTTATGCCCAAAGTTTGTTCAAATTCTGTGTTTAGCCATCAAAATTTTTAAACATAAGGTTATTTTGAGGAATTACTTTTGTGTGAAAACTAACATCAAAGTTTCTCTTAGAAATATATTCATATTTTTGGGAAAAATCTTTCCCATGATCTAATTCTAAAGAAACCCACATTCAAGGTTTGAATTTTAGGCACATTTTCACAGATTTCCCTAACCATGAAGTGCCATTTGCCATACCTCTGCTACTATGACAATATTTTCTTCAAAGAAAAATCGTAATTTCAGGTTTATCTAGTAAACTTAAGTGTTGGGGGAAATAATATTTTTCCAGGTTGGTTTGTGAGACATCAGCCTTAATAGTAACACTGCTCCCTCTTTATAATTATTGTTCCTTCTGTATAGCAAACAACATATGGATTTTCAGCTTGTCTCTTTCTTAGAGAAAAGTGAAGTATGTTTTTTCACAGCTGGATTGCTCTGATATTATTGGATAGATCAGGCAATTGGGATATAGAGAATCTACCACGTGACTTATGTAGTGGTATTTTATAGTGTCCTCTGCTCCAGCTTGAACAACAACCTAATACATCGCAGTGGTATCTGGACAGAACAAAGTAACCTCAAAAGACAATTTACCAGATAAAAGTAAAACATAATAAATGTGTTGGCTTAGACTAAATCTGATTTAAGTCTTTTCACTGAGATGATCATCTAGTTCAAGACGTTTCTACTCATAAAAACAAATAAAAGGTTTTTATGAAAAGTGGAGTGCAGTGGACAAAACAGTATATTCTAGAAGTAATCACTGTTTTCTGTCTACCAAAAATCTGTCTAAATCCTTTGAAAATTTGAAATGACCATCTAAGGATATTCCCTGGTGGCTTTAGCAGTGACTGACCTCTTCAAAAACATGGTGAATTGGAGAAATTGAGAAGCTGAATCCACAGGATTAGTGTGTCTGGAAAAGGAACAAAAAAGGGTAGAACAATAGAAGTTTTAAAAGTTAAAAGATGGTTTTGTTTTCTGGATTCAGTTTGAGCTTAAAAGGAGCTTGTGAGCTTCAAAATCCTGTAGAGATTTGACAACTCAGAGTGCAGTAAGCTAAATTTGTTGTAAAAACTATTTCTTTTGGCAGTAACTCTGATGTATGAATATTAATGATTCAACTTAGCATACATTTGAATTCTGTGGATGTCATTCACAGAAGTTCTGTAGATGCTCTTCTCTATCTCACCATCTATGCAATGTAATTCTGATTCAAGGGAGGAAGAACATAACAAAGCCTCTTTTACTTGTCTATGAATCACTTGACTCACTGTTGGCTTTCAGCTGTATAATGTTCCTCCTAACCTGTTGGGAGCTGAGATGCATTTCCATGTGAGCCCCATAGCTGGCATTCGCAATCAGTAGGCTTGATATGTGCTGCCATTACGTTGTCTTGAGTGGACACAGGAGACAAACTCCTCACTGCCAAACACCTGCTTTCTCTGTGTTCACACTGAAGGAACTTCTGCAGCTAACATATGCAACGGTTATAGTATCAATGTCTGTAAGCTTTTAACATTATGATCCAGGAATAACATTAAGGTTCTGGTTATGCTCCAAAGCATCTAATAATCTTGGATCTTCGCAAGGACAAGCAATAAATAGAATGAGTGCAGAGCAAATGAGAGGTAGAAAGTTTCTCAAATAGAGATGCTCATTTGACAGCTAATTGTGTGATTGTCAAGTATGGTATAGCTACTGATAATAGTAATGCAGGAGCTCCACATGGTCAGGATCCTGGAAGGATCCTCAGAAGCAGCTGCTATTTAAAAGAAATGAATTTGATGGCAGAATAGCATGGGGGAGCAATGAGAGCTGGCATGTCTACAAGGACAGGCAAGTCAGGTGCTGAGGATGGCAGGTGGGGGCAGTAACCACACCAACAAGGGGACTGGAGTTAGCACCATCAGGGTCAAGCATGGAGGTGGTGACTGGGATCAGCCTCAGTCCAGTGATCACTCGGCAAGTCCACAGTGGTGTGAGACAGGTCCCAGGTCAAGCCAGAAAGACAAGTCTGCATGAAGGTCAGGATCGAGGCGGTTCAAGACCAGGTGGAGGCACAGCTGAGAGGTATCTCAGGTGGGGTGTAGGGCAAGACTTTTAGTTTAAGATCTGAAACCAAGGGGTGGGAAGGGAAGCCCCCACTGAGGCTCCTTCCAGTTGAAGAAAGCTTCACAACAGCCCTTAGCAGTAAGCCAGTGCTGAGCATAAGAGAGCTAAACTCCTACAGGCAGAGGGAGCACACGCAGGGTCCTGGCATCTGAATGGCTAAGGCAACGTGAAAATGTTATGCCCATTAAGCTGGAAGCCTAAAATAGTATTCCAGGTTGTGTCAACTTATTGGCATAGAATATAGTTTTTACCTTGTGTCCCAACGTGACAGTCTTTGATTCTACAACTGCGTGTGTCTCTGTCTGCATATATAAACATAAGCATATGGGATACACTGAAAAGTCTACTTGTTTGGATAGATATTTATATAGTAATATGTTAAAATGTGTTCCTAAATCTTGAGGCTAAATATCAAGCTATGTGTCTTCTGGTTTTATTCATTTATTTATTTTTGTTTTGGTAGATCTGACAAGTGTGAGAAGGGCTCCACATAAAATAAAGTGAGAATAAAATAATGTTGCCTAGGTGCAAGGCTGATGGTGCAGGGTGGGGAATAAATTCTAATAGCACAGTGCAGATTCATGGCAACAGGTCTTGTGTATCCAAGCTAGCTAAGGATCTGATCTGGTTTCCCTGTTTAGGTATTATCTATTTCCCCAAATCTACTATCACTCTGAAACATCTGTCCATCTTTGTCTGATCTTAATATTCAGTAGAGTCATACACATTAGATGCGTTTGTAGGTGTGCATTTAAGTACCGTTACCAATGAACAATGAATTGTATGAAATACAATGTTTAATGCATGGAAAGGCAAAACTTTGATGTTGGAGCATTTCCTTTCTCAGAAAAAGGGACATTGTTCCCTATAATGAGCTACCAACCTGTTAAAGGCTTAGGCAGTCCTGGGAAGAGTCATTAACAATCTGTCTGGGCAGGGAGACAGTTTGGAGGAGGCGCAGGAAATATTAGCATATCCAAAGCAAGCAATAGTGCACTGTTGCTTGAGGAAAGGAAGTCTACAACCCTTTCCCAACAGCTCTGTGTCAGAGAGAAAGCTGGAAGGCATCTGGCATTTGCACCTGAGGAGTCTCAAAGGGGAATATGGTCAATAAAAGACAAAAAGTCTGTCTAGCCTTGAACCTCTGTGAAAGTTTTATGACAAAGCTGAGAATTGTCTACCAGCTTTTTAGAGATAATTGATGTGCAAAGTAGACAGATTTTTTTTAAAATTCTCTGAAAACTCAGAAGGCAGGGGAGATTTTTTTTGGAGTAGAGGGTCAAAAGATAACGGAACTCAAATTGCAAGACTGGTTTGAGAACTGGTAATGCAGGAATCTGGCTTCCCTGGCAGAAGTGGCTTCCCTGATGCATGAAGTGCGATATATAGGAGTGTGTCTTAACTTCAGGAATCCAGAGAGTCTGGAGCAGCAATGCTAGAGGGGAAAAAAGCAATTTAAGTAAAACTTCTATATTTATCTGGTCTCATAATGGTTTTGCTCTGCCAGTCTCAGTTATAAAAGAACTAAAGAGGATATTTGACCTGAGAACATCCTGTTATGAAATTTAATATGTACTGCTAGTACTATTTCATCCTGAAATGCTTCCACTTACTGTGAGGGAATTACAGTCGCTGCCCCTTCTCTCTTGCTTCCTCTTTTCAACAAACACCAGAGTAGTCTGCCTACGTTTTTGTTAAGGCGTCTTAATGTGCAAGCTACTGTTGGGAATTGAACCTTAATATGATTTTAATTTGTGTTAACATAACTGAAAGAGTTTGGTAACCCTCAGCAACTGAGCATCATGTGAACGAAAGGGGTACAGTATGGGATTATTCCACCACTTCTATTTTATTTGCATGTTTTCCAGTTCCTATTTTCTTACCCAGTGTCAAAAACCCTCATAAAAGTCTGAAGATAGTAACTCTTTAGATGCCAAGAAAAGATTCTCTTTTTATCACAAGAATATAAAACAATGTTTTAATTGCCAGCAAAAGAGCATAGCTGGAAGCTCCAGCGAGCATATCACTGTCAGAACTATTTCCGTCTCTAAATGGTTGGCTTTCAGCAGAACACCAAAGATGACAAAACTCAGGAATCATTTTAGCAGCTGCTCATTCTGAAAGTGAGACACCAAACATCTGTTTCTGGCTTGTTAGCTTACAAGTTACCTTGATTTGGGGAGAAAGATGTTTCCTTGTTATATTTTCCCTACAGGTTTAGCACAAGATTTTATTGGGTCTCCCTTTATTTATGCCTGGTACCTATTCAAGCACAAAGCTCTCTTGCATATTTGATGTTTTCTATCCAGATCTGCTGCCTGAGAGTATAGGCTAATACTTAAGTGATGCTTTCACTCACTCATATGATCACCCTGCAGACAAAGAGGACACTCCTCCAACGCTCCCTTTGTCTTTCCAAAAATTTACTGGAAAAGAGTCCTAGATGAGTTTATTGCAGGGCAAAGAGCTATGATACATGTCCTCCAAAATCCAAATAACACACACTAGCTGAGACAGATCGCTCTTGAGGGATCTCTTGCTGAAGACACCCAGGCTCTCTGTCCTGCAAGCCCTGAGGGTGCCCCCAGACCACTCGGTGTATGTCTGTGTCACAGACAGCAGCTTTATGCAAGACCTTTTTTACAGACCTACACTAAGTTGTCTTGAGAGGCTTTTCTAACATTTCTTCCTGCATCTCACCTGGCTGTTCAGTGGGGAACCCAATAACCCTACAAACTGCCATATGCAGAGCACCCAACCTATCGAGGCAGTCATCTCCATGGCGTTTTCATTGCTGTTAGTTGTGACAGACTAGGAGAGAAAACTGGAGGTTTCAGAAAGCACAGATGGGGACAAAGATGAAATCAATTCTGTGAGGCCAACTGCCTAAATTATTGCTACCCAAAGTCCGTTTGACATATATGAATTGTGAGGGATATAAATCTCGTACTTCAAGGCTTCACTGATCATGAAGGGTCCTACTGCTGGAGCCAGATTGTCTGGTATGTTTTGAACTGTTGTGTCCTTTCGACACAAAAGTGCACCTTCTCCTTCAGCACACCCAAGGCATGACTGGAGGCATCACTGCTGTCCTCACACTTTCCAATTTTTTAACCTTTTCTGTCCAATTCAACCGAGTCCTATTGCCCTTCTGTTTCCCGTCCACCATGTCTCAGGACCTTTTTCCTCATTACAGAGTCCTGTGCCCCTGAGGGTAGGATGTAGTGGGAAGGTTTTCTTACTCGAGTAACCAGAGAGGGACAGAAATAAGTCCTATTAGAGTTCAGACTTATTAGATTAAATCTCTTAGGCAATCTTGCAAATACACAAGCACAGAGTACTTAACACATATGCCCATGTCCTTAATCTGTAAACATGGTTTTCATAGTTTTAGAGAAGTTTCAAATTGCTTATTGTCATAGGAGTAAACCTTCTTTTTCTACTGAACAGGAAATGTGATCAGAATAAAGAAAGTGTTCCCTAAAAGCAAAACTTCTTTGGACAACTATCCTTTGCCTCTGCCTATTTGAATGCCTGTAACTCATTTAAAGGAGCAAGAAACACCAGCCTTCCACGAGCAAAATGAAGTCTTATGTAAGGGTATGTTTTTCAGCTTACTTCAAAGGATATCCACTGAATTTGTAGAGGTTACTTATCTTCTGTGGGGGATGATATTGTCCCTTAATTAGGCTTTTCAAATGTAAATTCTCAGCAATAAAACATTTTAAGGATAAAAGCATACATTTGTGGCATAATGCCTCAAAGTGTCAACAAATCTGAGTCTGTAATCTCCATATGTTTTGATTACTTGCTATCAGAAGAATCTTCTTGCAAAGCAAAACTTCTTTCTTTTCTTTACACTCTATTTGTGTCTACTCTAAACTTACACCTGGTGCCAGTGCTCTATTGTAACTGGTGTATGGCTGAGAGGGAACAAAACCACTTTGACAGATGGGCATAAATTCAGGGGTGCCAAACAACCAATGTCTGCTCTAACTGTGAATGCTAACAGGCCATTCATACCCTGTAGTGTTAGAACAACAGCCTGTTCACAGCTCCAGGTCATTAGGAGAAGAGAGGGACAGCAGAGCATATAGTGAAATTAATAAACCAGAAGACTATGGTGTTTTTTTTAATGTTATAAAAGCAGATAATAAATTGTAGTAAAAAATTGTCTAACTTCTGCATTTAGAGAACCAGGTTCTCTAACGCATAGAAGGAAATCATATATCTTCAGTGTAAGCAGCTCTGTGTATGGCCAGCTGCTGAGAAACATTGAAAGAAATCAAAGAAATTCTTTGTCCAGCATTTTACAGATAGCTTCTTTGAATGCAGCAGTGAGTTTTTGTGGCTTGCTCAAGTCATCTTCAAAAACTGTCCCTAGTGCTAAACCATGCCTGGTGATCAGCTATTTGTCCAAGCAGATTCTGGCATTGTTGTTGTTATTATTTTTAGAAGAGACAGTTATCATTAGAGGCTTCCTACAGTGGCCTGTGTAGTGAACCAGGTATGTAGCAGCAGTGTTCTGCAGCTGCTGTATTAGTTCTACGTCACTTTTCAAAGAAAGATTTTGAAATGAAGGAAATTACACAGAACACAAGTTGCTAAGTAGAAAGAAACAGTTCAGCTGACTCAATTTCATGTACTCCTCATCATGCAGTTCTTCTGGGGATACGTGCTTGCAACTTGTGAATAAACAGTACCCCCTGCTCCAGTGAACTATGCACTGCTGGCTTTTGTACACTGTACTTGGCAAGGATTTGTTTCCTTTATTTGCAAGGAAAACCTGAGACCTTGAGGGATGACAGTGTCAGTCCTCCCATTTTTTGTTTAATAACTCCTTTCCACTCAGAGATATTGAAACTTTTGGCAGAGGCTTTGGGTAAGGTAGCTTAACTCAGGGGAAAAATTTTGGAAGGGAAAAGACCTTTATCGTTCAGGGCTTATTAGTGTGGCCAGAATTCCGCATGAGTCTTTGTGCTTGGTGTTTTCTCTTGGCTAGCTTCAGGCTTTGAAAAATGTTTAGTCAAAAGGCAACATTAGGCTCAGGGGCTTAGATGGAATTTAGGACATCTGAGTAACTCTCAAAGTGTATAAAATAAGCTAGGTTTTATCTGGACTGAGGTTGTTGACTCTTTTGGGGCATGAATGTTTAGGATTTAATTTAAAATTTTGGCTATATGGCACAGGTTTCATTTAACTTTCTCTCCAGGCACATTGAAATTTGTTTGACTGAGATTTTTCCAACCCAACTCTAGGTTTGTTACCAGGCAGAAGGGGTGAACGACATTTCTTGACATTCTATAGCTTGGAATTTAGAATTTTTTAATGATGACCTCCTGTTGTGGCTCCATCCTCCAAGTTTCCTGTTATATTTTTCCCATACACGTTTTTTCTATTTGGAAGAAGCATATAGTTTAGATTAAGGAAAGGAGCAGAAAAAGAAATTCCCCTTCCACAAGAGAAAGCATTTTTGAGATATTGCTTCCTCCTTAATGTCCACTTATTCATACACGGTGGTTTTGGCTATATTGGCCTGATGTGTGGAGACAGAATTCAATTTAAATGTTGCTATGAAAAAAAAAAAAAAAAGGAACTAAAATACACTATTTTAAAGGTATTTATAATTCGTTTCCAAGGTAGCAACATAGGTCATTGGAACCTCAGTTTTGGGGAACAGAATGCCAATTCCGGTCATAGTCACAATTAATTTGGCAGACTTGAACGATGGAGAGTTTGGCTCATTATTTGGAAACCTCAAAGATCAGATTCATTATTATATTCTGCAAAAAAAGTGAAACTTTTGAAAATATTTCTCTGCATTATGAAATCAGTGACATCTGAAAAATGTGTACATATAGAAATATGTAAATTCCTATTAAAAAAAATAAATGCACTGTTTTTCGTGGCCCTTGATTGATAAATACACTTGAGTAGTCACGCTCTCAAGAGAGCAACCAATGCAGCCTAGAGAGCTGTTGTAAGCACAGATGAGCTATGGAGCACACTACATACAACTTTTCCTGCATAACAGCTTTTTGCTGGTTTTTCATTTCTGTATCTCAGGAGAAAAGTATGAAACACAGGCGCACAAGTACCACAGAGAAATGGCATGGCTACATGCCTGCAGTGTTGCTTGCGACAGGCAGGAGGCATGACATGTTTTTTGTGGCTGGTGCACTGTTTGTCTGACCGCTACGGTAGGATGTCCTGCTTGTTTCAACTGTATTAAACTGCGAGGTGGAGAATGTTAGAGGCTGCTTTCTGCCTGTGGCCCTGACAAGTAAACCCCATACTGGATTTTCCTGACACATATCCTGGCCATGGCCCATGGGAATTGCAGACAGACTTTAAGGTTAAATTAAGTCATGGAAATCTTATGACCTGAACAACTGAAGATAACTTCCTAAATTTCTACTTCTTTAAGGTATAAATCTACCCTTGGGGCAGCTGGCAGCCTCATTTGAGACAGCTGTGTAGTATGCTAAGACCCAGAACTTCAGCTAGCTTGCTTTTTTTTTTGTTTTTCATGTGTATGTACTCTTTAAAGGCTATTTATTTTCAAAAATCAATATTCTGAAAGACAGAAGAAAGCCTGTTAAATATTGACTTTCTCTTTAAATGCCAGATGTTATGAACCTTCCATCTGCTCATCACTTTCTAGACAGATGCTTGAAAGAAGATGATATCCCTTCCTACCTCTAAAATATTCCCCCTGCTTCTCTGCTCTTATAGCCTTTTTTCACTCTTCACACCAATCTCCGGATTTCTGTTCTCCCACATGCATACAGAAATATCTACTTAATTTCTATTCCCTCTACTCTTTTACTAAGTCTTACATTTTCATTTACCCGTTTCCAATCCTTTTTGGTATACAGTTGGTATGTTTGGGATATTAAGAGATTTAACCCCTCCTCCCTGCCTCCAAGCCTGAGCAACAATCAAAATGATGATGCTTCAGTGCCAAAATTTAATTTTGTGAAGAACTGATGGATACTGCAGAACCTATGAAACTATGGATCAGGCACCACTTCTTGCTCTGAAGTCGATCTGTTATTTTTAGTGGCTCCATTATGATCTCTGAACTGCAGGAGATCTGCTACAAGCTGAATTCTTGTACAGTAGCAACAGCAGCTTTTTAGGAACCTAAGCACCTTCAGAAACTAACTGTACAGATTCTCTGCCTTTTTTGCTGCTCCCTGGTACTGATATGTCACAGTGAGTGAAGGCTAGGTTTTTTTTCCTTATCTAGTTGTGAACAAAAAAGGAAACCCTGGTATTAGAACTGAGTATTGTGTTGTGATCTGCAAAGTCACATCAGGGCTGGCATGGGGTGAGACACTTTCAAGAAAGTTTCAGTCTCAGCTTTGTCCATCTCGTGTGTGTCCTACTGCTGTACCAGGAAGTAGAGGCACCTGCAAGATGAGGTGAAGGATTATCACGAGAATGCTCTAAAGCACTTAAGTCTCAGTTTAGCCTGATCCAGGCAGAAGGCTGTGGTCTGGGTTAGGTAATTGTTCTACCTCCAACAGTGTGCCAGGTTCAGAAGGCATTGAGATATATTAATAATGTATGAGCAGGGATGTCACCCAGAGAGACTCTACATAAAAGCAGCTGTCTTATGCAGCGGTTGTTTGAGTACTCATTTAGAGGGGATTTGAGCTCCTACCTCATCTGGGATAACCTGGGTATCAGGCCATTCTTGGCCATTAGTTGGAGCTTGCTGAACTGCTCTTGAAAAGGTTACTTGTTCACATTAAAATTAAATATTTTAAATATTTGGTGGATTAAGGATAGGATACTGTACATAGATCCAATGTTTATGATGTATCTGAATGACAAGAGTTGCTAATATTAGTCTTTGCTGTAATCAATACTTGCTCTATGAAAATATTCATTGAAGAGGGACTATCCAAAGAAAATCCAAGGAATGTTATTTTGGGAACATTTTCATCCCTCCCCCCAAGTTTTGTTGCCACATCAGAGTTTTGCAAGCCAACAAATTACGCTTGAGGCAGAGGCTGGGGATTTTGGCCTTAGAAAATGGAAGCATATCTACTATTGCGTTTTCTTTTTCCAGATGATTTTCTTTCTTGTAGGAAAAAGCACTGTCAGAATCAGGATACTCTATAGTGCTTGGGTTCAGGCAGAGGAGGCAACAATCAACAAGCAAATGAAGAGCTTGGATATGGGTCCTCTGATCTGATCCTGGAAGAGCACTTTGTTACAGAGCGAATTAAAAGGCAATGACATCACTCCCCGCTTTGTAAGTGTCTCCTGCTCCTGGAGAGAGATTGTGGCTGATCCTTCTGTCAAGAGATATGCACTTCTCTGCAGTGGAGGACAGCATCTATTGTCTTTTGGAGAGAATAAATTAATCTATCCCTTTCCTCAGCCTTTTTTTTTCAATTTTTTTTTATATTTCCATGCTAATTACCCAGGTGTTGTTTAGATGGGTATTTTCCTGCTCAGAGTGCTGGCCTTTCTGAAATCTAGTCTTGGGTACATCTTCTTAGTGTGCTACATGGATAATCGAAGCTGCAATATTGGCTAGGCAGCCATATAGTTAAAGTTACGACCGTGTTTAGTGCACAATTCCCAACTGTAAATCTAGTTCTGAGTCATTCAGACCTGTATTTAAGAATCGATTAGAGATTTTAAAGGATTTAAGGCATTTAAAGAACTTTTCAAGCTGTGGCATCAGATTGTTTGAAAATGTTATTGTGCAGATAGAGATTTGGAGATGGAAAAAAATATTTACAGAATATGAAGGCAGCAGCCTGGTAACAAGATAGAGATTATATGGTGAGTACTAAGTTTACAGTTTTACTGGCCAAAATGCTGCAGTGTGTTTAAAGGTTGTGTTGTGCTTTTGGCCTATGTGTAACTGTTCAGCTGCTGCCCTTTCAGCGCGTCGTGCAGGAAATGTGCCTTGACTGGGTCCAGAGATGAGAATCCCCTGTGCTTTTAAAACAGGCGAGTTGCACAGCTGTCTACAACACAGCTCACTCTGACCCAATTTCAACAGAGTTAGTGTTTGCTGGGTAAGACCAGGCTGCAAAAGACTGGCCAGAATTATAGTTCAGTTTCTTGGTGTCACTAGGTACCATCAACATTAAACTTTGAATGAAGTCAGACAACATCTGTGTTGTAACCTAGCCTGGTGACACTGTTTTTCTTGTTGATGCCCAAAGAAACTGAGGAAAATTCATGCATAATGTGGAAACCAGTGGGAATATTTGGACTTGAAGAAATGGTGGGTGGAAAAAGATTGTCCTGTTTTGGAGATGATAATGTTCTGTTACTGCTCTGCTGCAAAATGAATCTTTGAAAATTCACTGTGAAAGAATCTGGGTCTGCACTTTGCAGCATGATGCCTGCTGCACAAGCCCTCCAGCCTCTGGCTGAAGTGCCAGATAGAGAGTTGCCGAGAATTTTGTCCCAGTGAAACTTTGCTGGAATCAGAAGGAGTCAGCAAAACCTGCCAGAACGTTGGTCAGGGATGTGAGTGTTTTTGCAAGCACATGCTTGTGGAATTGTGCATTTTGGTTGCAGATGTGCTCTTGGAACTGAGGTTTAGCATGTTTTGGTTTAATTCCAGCGATAGTGGTAGAATACTTCTGAATGAGTTGGTGTTGCGTGCTCTCTGGCTTCAAATAACGATACCTTCTGTTGTTATTTTGCTCCTACTAAGTAAGCGACAGCCATTTGCAGAAAGGAATACATGTAGCTCTGTAAATGCTACTGTGAAGGTAAAAACATTTTACGGTTGACTTAGGCAAGCTTTTTTTTTTAAAAAAAAGTATAAAATATTAAGTGCACGTGAGTTTCATATATGTTCATAGCAGTACATATATATATGCACATATATAAAAGTATTCATATATGAACATAGTTCATATGTACCCCAGCAACCAATGATATACTTAATGCTTACTTAAATGCCTGTTAATGATTAATTTTGTTTACTACTGAGAACGCCCTGTAGTGTAGATAGTTGGGAAAGCTGTTCATTGCTGTGCAGTGTACTGTGGAGATGCTGAATACCATAAGATGTGGTGCAGTGTCAGTAGAGAAATCTGTCAGACTGGTCTTTTGCTGCTGGGACTGAGGGAGGTTGAATTAGCCTGCGTGCAGTTCCGTACCATGCTGGCTAGACTTCTCCTAGTGCCCAGTAATTCTGGCTGCGGTGAGGAAACGCCCAGGCCAGTGGCTTACATTCTAGGAAGCTTTAGGGTGGAAACTTTAGGGTGGGACTTCTGAGGCAGGACTGGGCTGTATGACATTGATTTGGCTCAATTTTCACAGAATTAACTAAAGTAAGGTTTGAAAGCAGGTCTAGCTGTTTCGTCTAAAAAGCCACTTGCATAGGATCCGGCATGAGTTCAGATGATGATGTAGATCGTTTTCCTAAATATCTCCAGGACTGGCACAGCCTGAGAGGTTAACCAGGAAAGCAGTTGGTAGATGTAGAGTAGAATCAAGGTCCCCTGTCTGTTTTGTGTCTTAGCTCCAAAATCATCCTTTTGAAAATTCCCAAGGTCAGTCATGGTCTGTAATTTATAAGCATTAAATTCACTGTTATTTTACTTTTTAAAGTTTCATAAAGCTGAAGAACCCTTTTTTAAGCTCTCTGGATGCTTAGATGCAAATTTCCTTTTTTTTTTTTTTTTCCTCTCCTCCTTCTAACTAAGCCTTGCTTTAACTTGGGGGATATAAAAAAAAAAATCATGAGAGGCTTTATGCTACTCTCCTGTTTCCAACATGACAGATGCATTAGAAAGTGTAATGCACTCTAACAAACAAGGAAACTTTGCATATTGAATATAGCACATGAAATAATAAAAGAACAGCTGCTGAGAGACAAAGAAAAAAGAGATAAAAGTTAACTTGAGTTGTGTTTTATATGAAGAGCTTTGAATTCAGCCAGATATAAAATTCAATGCCAAGTACATTTACAGACATCTGGGAAATCAGGTAACATACTCTTTGTCAAGTCTGCTACTACTGGTATAAAACAGGGCACACAAATGTAAGCCTGTCAAAAGGGCACCCTTTTTCTTTCATAAAATGACAATTTAACAATTATATTTGTACAGTGATTAATGTGACCAGTGATAACTGGAAACAGGATAAAGACAGAAAGGGATTATAATGGGATGCAAACTTTTCCAAAGTTGAAGACTATCTGAATCCACAGGTTCATTGGGGCACACTTGTGCCAAATCTGTATTTGCTAAATGAATGCTAGTGCAAGCTTGTGTATCAGGACATCAGCTTATCACTGAAGGCCTTAAGAAAGTGCACGTGTCACTGCAGAACAAGTAACTGCTAATAGTTAAATAATTTCATTGGTGTACAATTGCCACTGTGAAAATATAGTCTATAGAGAGAATGTATATTGCAAATTGCCTATAGATTGCCAGATGTCTGTAAGCGTACTTTGTATTGAATTAGATTGACCTTGACCAGCTAAGTATTTGTACTTTGTGCCCCAGATCTTTGGGAGTAAGTTGACAGTTCCAGAATTGGAGGTAGGTCCCCACCACCATGTTTCCAAGCAGGAAGGCCGAGAGTTGTTGATTTTGGCTTTGATTTTAAGTAACATTAATTCCAGTGCTTGTGAGATAGCAAAGCAAAGTAAGATGAGACACATTCTGTCAAATTCTATGCTGATTTTTCACAAAAGTACGTAGTCCTCAGCAGGGCATGCTCCTCAGTAACAAGTTAAATACAACTAAGAAATTAAGCACGCTAGGCAAGCATGCTGCATTGCTTTCTTTGCTTGAAGTACACACTTAGCTTAATAAACCCCGAAGAAGTTATCTGTTAAAAACCTAACATTCCTTGTAGGCTCTGGATGCTCATTGAATACTAACGAGCAATTTCTCCCCTACCTATTTCATTAATTCTTCCAGCCTCTCAGTAATTCTGTCAGAGGCCCAGCAGGTCTGGCTGCTTGCCTTTTTGTTTCGGACACAGTACTGCAAATATCAAAGTACAGATTGCACAAATTTCAGCATGTGTGCCTACAGAGTGACGACAGCAATTGGACCGAACCAACAGCGGGCACTACACTCATGCAGCATTTTGTGATTTCTTCATAAAATAAGTAGGGTAAAAAAAAAATCCGTGTTGGTTGTGAGGAAAAGCAAACAATATGTATGCTATCTTGCCTACCTGAGTCTCCATGCAGCCTGAAGCAGTACCTCCAAAAAGACGCAAAGGCTGACTGAAGACTGGGGGAGAGGGGTGGAATAATAATCATACTCTCTATTTTCTTTCTGTGGTTGATTGAGAGGGAGGGCAAGGAAGCAGGACACCTCCTGAGGGGGACAGCTTAAGCACTCTTGTAGGACTTATGTGCAAGATTAACCTAAGCAGATTCACTGCCAGGTGATGTTAGGAACTGGCATTTGCACTGATGGATAAGAGATGCAACAGTATTTTCTTACCAGCTATGTTACAAGACCAGAGCCTTCTGTAGGGAGGTAGCAGCGACCAGCTGAAGGGCTGAGACGGTCCGAAATCGTCATACTTGTGTCGTAGGTTAATGCTGAGATTTAAATTAATTTTGGGGATGTTATTGTGTTATTGAATTTCCTGTTTAATTCTTTTTCTCCAACAGGATCCTCACCATGTTGCTCTTTAATGGATTTACCTGTTGCATGAGTTTTGGAAATTGGACCTCTCCTGATTTTAGTGTTAGCCTTTTTGCATGGGGATTTGTGGCCTCCAACTGCTCTGAGGAGCAAGGCAGAAGAGTAGGGTGCCTGCAGGAGCTCTTGAACAGATAAAATTCTCACCTGGCTGTGTGAGCTCTCCTCTTGTTGTCTCTGCCTTGCTGTAGGGGCATAAAGATGGTTGTACAGAATCTGCCTTTTCCTCTTTTCTGATTGAGGATGGCAGATCTCTCCCTTACAACTGTTCAAATTGTTTAATACGGTGATGATGAGGAAGGAGCACTCAGTGCTATCAGAGAAATCTAGCCTGATACCACCCTAGCAGCAACAGAGCCCCAAATCCTTTATTTATTTGCAGTGTATGGTGTTTAGATCTTTTTTTTTCCCTTCCTTTATTCATCTGTGCTAAGATTTTGTATTCCCTCAAACAAAACGTTGGGAGGTGTTACTTTGGGTTGCTCTCTAGGCTGTGCTGAATATGTGCCACTTTGTACCAGCTGACGAGATGTACCACTATTTTAAAACAAGCATATTTCTTTCAGGGGGCGGGGGGGAAAATCCCATCTAAGCCTCCAGTATTTTAAGTGTTGAATTTCCCATCACATTTTCTTGGTGAAGATGAAAAGCCTTAAAAGAAAATCAGACTTTGTAATCAGATGATGATGCATGAAATGATGTGTCTGGATAATGTGACAGATGACCCTAACCTTCATTAATGTGTTTTAATTGGATTAAGCTCTATGAAAGGCCTTTTCTTCTTTTTCAACACCTTCAGGGCTCTTGGCTGCACAATGTGCATGTACAGAATATCCTGCAAAAGGGCACTCATCCAGCTTCATAGACATATGCTGTACATCCTGACACCAAGTTAACATAAACAGAGCTTATCTTCAATGACATGGCCCCTAGGGTGCCGGAGAGTGGTGGCCATCGAGTGATAATTGGGCAGTTACAAGATTTGTTGCAGCATTTGGAACACTAAATCCCTTTACAACCCAATGGGCTGCTGCACCAGGGCTGGAAACTGTCAGCACACATATCAGCTCTTCAAACTATTTTAATAAAAGCACAGATTATAGATGATTGACAAAGGGACAGCCTTGCTGCTGCTGTTAATACTGAGAATGCTATTCCCTGCGTTGTCTCACAGTGTTCAATAGGACTACCTGGGGAGTAAGGTATTACAGACCATAAGCCAAAGTGGCAGCCACTTTCATGAAATGAGGGACAGCAGCAGAAGGAACATATGTTTTGCCTTGCTGGATTGGGAACGTATTTTGCATCATTTTAATCTATTTTTGTGAGTAGGGTTTACTTGCACAACTATTTTTTCTGCCATCAGGGTCCAGACTTGCTCATTTTGCCTGCTTTTAAAGTTTGAGCAAATTCAATGCTGGCAAATTCCTCACCAGTGCTCACCATAGTGGTTTTGCATGCAGCATATGGGTGGTTAGTTGTGGGGAGGGGAGGGGAGATAAGACAGAAATAATTAAAAGCAGGCTTAAAAATGGGAGTGAGATGGCAGAAGCTGTGTGCTGAAGGAAAATGGAAGGAGAGAAGACGTCTAAAACAAGAAATGCATTTCATGTCACATATAGGAAAATATCTCATGTTAGTCCAGTTTGCTGATCATGGAGTCTTTGTCTTAAATAGTGCTTACCTCAAAAAAAAAAAAGCACTAAAATATATGGTTCAGTGTAAGTCAATAAGGATGATGCTGGCTATGGCAGTTGTATGTTCAAGTTGGAGGTGCTGTTGTATGTGTGTATTTCTGAACATCCAGTGTTTTAAACCTCAAAAAAGCAGGGGCAGCTGGGTTTTAGTATTCTTACAGTATGTTGTTTTTGTGTTCTTGAAAGAGGTTTTTTTTTTTAATTTTTTAAATATATTGCATTTACAGTAATATTGGAAATGCAACTTCATGGGAAGCTACCAACTATATCACAGCTAGAATGTTGTGCAAAGAATGTTCCCACAATACGTCTTTTGGGATACGTCTGGGGGAAAGCCAACAATTCTGAAATGTTTCATATTGATTCATGACGCTCCAAATGTTATTTTAGTCTTCTAAATCACAAAACATGGCATATTCAAGATTTATATCTTTTCCATATATTAACAGTTGCTTGTCAAAGGTCTTTGTCCTATTTTTAAAATGACTTTTGCAGCTTCCTTTTTTGCTTTTTATTTATTCACATGGTTCCCGAATGTTTGATTTTTACTTTGGGAATACCTTGACTCTTGGTCTTTCCCTTAGTATTAACACATTACTTCTCTAACTTAAAAGGGATTGTAAATTTTGTGCTGCTTTCAAAAGCTAGATTCAGGTTTTCTATGCTTCTTGAAGTCATAAGCATGGATGGTGGCTAAGCCAATTAGGAACAGGCTTGTTCATATCCCTTCTCAGTCCTTGATGTGGTTGTGTTCCTTGATGTTTCACAGTCTGTGTAAATTTATCATTTTACTGAAGGAAAGGGAAATAGTGGTTAGAAGTAACTATTTGTTGGGGTCTAAACTCACTAATACATAACATTATGTCACAGCACACTATCATACCTCTACCTCACTAGACATGATGCCAGGAATATAAACCTAATACCCATTCAGGAGAAAGCGTGTAGAGTGAAATTACAGACAGAAACAAACCAAAATTGAATATTTTACATTCACTATGAAATCCCCTTTGAACAATCATGGGCACTTTATTGTGAAAAGGCTGTGCTCTGTTGCCAAAGACATTTTGTAAACTAGTATCTTTGTATAACCTTAATTCTGTGTAGTCTGCATGTTATTGCAGCTTTAGAAGTGCAACTTTACACCTACTTGTTAAAAAAATAAAAAAAATAAAAATAAAATAGCATGTTGTCAACTCTGAGGTCCAGATGCCTGTTAGACTATGTAGATTGCTTACAATTATTTAGATAGTTGTATTTATGTAGAGAACATTCTTGCTACCCACATTTACAGCAAGATTTGTGTTATGAGAAATTATACGGGAAAAACATCCCTTCAAATATAGAAAAAAGCATTTCACATAGTTCTTACATGCCATAGCAAAGTCATAAAGAACACAACTCCAGTGTTTTATCTCTTCCTTTCTAGGTCCCCTTTAGCTAACTTCATCCTGTTTTACTCACTGACCTCTGAAACAGAGCAGTCATCCAATGACAGCCTGCTTCAGGCATCTCTCTCTTCAAAATGCAACATTTTCCATTAATAAACTAAGGTCACATGCTAGTAATAAAAATATGTGCATGTTTGTAGCAATCAACAATGCTGCAGAACTGCTTTAGAAGAGCACAAGCTATCAGCACATCAGAGCGGTGGCAGCACTGGTGCATGGAACTACAGCTTACCAGAAACAGTAGATGATGAATTGTGAAGATTGGCTTAGAATTAATGTTTCTCATATATATCTAGTTTAGGTGATTGCTGTTCTCTGGGAGCATGGCCTGACCTTGCTCTGAGCATCCTTGCTTAGTATGTCAATGGCTCAGCTGAGTGTCCTTGTTCCAAGGCAACCAAAGCTCAGGCTGCCTACAGATCCTACCTAGTATTCATTTCCCTCCACCATCCCCATGTGCAGAAATCTCCACTTGTGCTGCCTTAAGAAGTGTAGAACAAGCCTTGATTTCCTCTTTTGTTATCCTTCCTCCTGTGTCCTCAGTTATTCTCTGCACATGTAAAAATTTTTTTTGCTCTGGCACTTAGACCTGTGTCCACCCAGGTGGAAGATGAGGTGGTGCACAGACTGATGTAGGGGGTGAATAAAAGTTGTTAATGAGCGTTGTAACGGTTGTTGATTAGTCTGTTCATAGGCTTATATAATGTGATGGCTCTCATGGCAAGGGCATAAGATTGGAAGCTGAGTAGGATCTTTAATTTGTATCGCTTAAGCTTCTGTGTTATTGTTGGAGGTTCCCCAGACTGTCTCCAACACATAACGTGGAAGGACAGTGAAGACATGAAGGCATCCCCCCTTATCTCTTTACACAAATGAGACACAGTGAAAATTGATTAGCCTGTTGCTACACAAAGTTGTTGTGGTTCTTTCTGATCCTACCGGTTTTCCTGCTGATCACTTTGTTGCACTGTAGAGATTTACTAGGCCTAAATTAGGTCAAGAATTTCTGAAGTGTACTCCATGTGCAGTAAATACGCACGTATGTATACAGTTCTGAAGTGTCTTCCCTCCTTGAAATGAGCAGGTTAAAATCTTCACCTAATTAAAACAAATGGGAGCAAATTCAAAGAGTGCTAATATATCTGAAGACATCTTAGAATAGCGGCCCTTTTAGGAACCATTGCATTTGTCCACCAGAAACCTGTGAGAGCATTTAAGGTGAAACTTCCTGTTACCAGTCCTCTGACAAGTCACTTTAGAAAGGAAAGCCAAGGAATGCAGGTGATGCTTGCAAGCTTCAGAGCTTCCAGTCTCTCTTGAGAGACAGAGAGCAAATCATCTTAATTCTGTGCATTGCTCTGGCCTGCTCGCTCCATAGTTTGGAGCGAAACATATGGTGACTGGCTGTGGGCAACATCCTTCAAGCTGGCAGGACAGGAATGCTGGCTGTCAGCTCTTCTGCCCCTTTCTTTCTGCTGCTTCCAAGGAGCATCCACGATACTGTTCTCATGCTGTTATTTGAGCAGGCCCAGACTTTTTTTTTTAACACAACCCTACCAGGAAAGCCATCGTGCACTCTAAAAACCTATGAACCTTAGCCAAATGCAAACAAATTAAGGAGAGAGAGCAGAAGAGTTACATCTGTCAGGTCAAGCTGGGTGCAAAATAGCTTTAGGAGCTGCTGAAATGGAAGAGGAATTTTCACCATGTTGAACTTCTCATGAGAAAGCAGCCTGCTCTTCCGCATCCTTCTTCCAGGGCCTGTGTGAATCAGCCCAAGTGGTATGCAGTTTACAGTACAGCTCTGGAGGCAAAAAATAACAAAGGGCCTGAGAATCCCGAGGAGATAAAGATGCTTATTATAGAGCTCTTGTACCACTAAGCTGTATTTTCTCCAAAGGGCAAAATGTTAACAAGTAATAGTGGTCAGCATGAATAGCAATTTAAAAGCGTTATTCTCTTTTCTGGAGAAAGACTTTGAAAAACTGACTGCATCAAAAATCCATTTCCTTTCAAGTATTTTACTACTACATTATTGACGCTGTTTCCTTTTTAGGGAATCATTTACACATAACTATAATCCTTCCCTGTCTTCTTAATTAGCCTATACGAGCTTAGGATCTCTTTCAAATGCTGGATACAATCTGTGGAAAGAGCAGGGCATGCCAATTGTTTTTAACAGGGAAAAATCAGGATGTGTACTTCAACTTGATGCATACCTATGTATGTAGATGTGTGTATATATACATGCACAGCGCATATGCTCATGTCCTTACATGATTTGCACTTCTCACTTTCTTAGCATATCACTGAGACTGAGCTTATTATCTTACCTTGACGTTGTAGTGGTGTGAACTTATTTAAATAGAGATGCTGCTCTTGGGAAGGTCAAGAGAGATTCACAGATACTTGTAAAGAAATAGTCACCAACCAGCCAAATGCCATGTTTGATGCACTAACTGTCAAGCCAGTGATGAGGTGCAGAGTAGCCCCATACCAATTTTGTCAGCCTCTCAAACTGGGTAACATAGGCTTAGTTAGCTGCACCTTTACCTAGAGATATACCTTTCCTCTGGGCTGAGAACTGAGAATCAGTGAATCAAGCCCATATAATTAGATCGACATTGTCTCCCTTTTTGTGTGACCTGTTTTTCTTCATGTGTCATGCATTTCTGCTAACATAACGTTGGAAGCCAGATACAAAATCTAATGCTATTTCTGCTGTTTACATGGGAAAATAATGATAGTTCTTGTGGAATAAATAGCAAGGGTTTTGCTCTTGAAGGGGTGGGGAGTGGGGCTGTGTGTTCAAGAGTGAGTATATACATCTTGCTGTTGGGAAGATTCATGCAGGATGTTCCTCAGATTGTTACTTTCTCAGCTCCTGAGTACATTTGTTTCCCCTCCAATGTCATGCCAGCTATTGGTAGGACTATGCAGAGCATGTAGTGTTGTTCAAATCTACTCTTCTAAGAAATTTGTTGAAGTGAGTCTTTATGTCCCTGAAGAATCTCAGAGAAACAGAACGAAGCAATGTGATGGGTGCAAGGATCAGTGGGGTTAGGAATACAGAGCCAGATGTAGAGCTTCTAAAAGACAGAAAGGACCAGAATCTTGAAAGCCTCATTGGAAGAAGCAGGTAGAGATGCCTGTAGAGGTAAATGAGCCCCAGATTTTTCTGGCAAGCTCTGCTTAGGGAAAGATAATATTCCTTGTTCCATATATTTCTTCGAAGTATATGTAAGGCAATACACATTTTTCTGGTCAAAATTATGACTTTCATGTAATTAGTACAGTCATATGAGACTCTTTCAATACAAAAAAGAACCTCAGTTAAAAGCATTCTTCTTAGACACTATTTCTGGAGCTGACCATAGTTTTGTATGCAGAAGTCTGGAAATTTATGCTTGATTGAATCATGGGGTCAGCTCATGTGAAGTAGGATACAAGATAGCTGAAGTTACCTTCTGGCTTAACTCAAACTTTGATCCTGTGACAATAAATAAACATTTCAGATTCTTCCCTAGACAGAGGTTACGGCTTTTTTTTCCTGGAAATAAGGATAGTTTCATTAGTAAAGTTGAAACTGTCTCCCAATCATTTACCAAATCAGTCTCAGTATCTAAAGGTGTATGAGGTAACCATTTCATGTATTTAAGTTAGCCAGTAAAGGCTATTTAGTAGGTTTCCTTTTCATTATAACCTGACGGGTCTCATCCAGTTTAGATTGTCCAGAATCTCTTGAGAAGAACAGATCTGCATTTTCAAACTAGTCTCCACTCATGCCCAGCTGCTTTGGGCGGGAAATCCACAGTGTTCTGATTTTTTTTGAAGATGTACTGCAGTATAAAAACTTTAAAGGCCAGATTACCTAATTTCTTTAGTGCCAGAGGACCTAGTTACCTGGTTCCACTAGTGTCTTTTCCAAGCCATGAGAGCAGAATACAAATCATGTTAATAGTAGGAATATTTTTACTTGTAACTCGAGAGTATAGCATCAAAGGAGTTCAGTCAAGCAAACATTACTGAAGACAGACATAAACAAAGGTTTGGTTTTGTATGTGTATTATTTAATAGTTGAAAGGATCGTTTAATACCATATATTTTGCAGTTGGTTGTAATTTAGGGGATGACTTCTAAGGTAAGTCACTATGGGCTAAATTAAGAGTTGATCTTGGTCTGACTGTGGACAGTATGTACGACCCAGGAAGTTAGGAATAGGTTACAGCAGATACCAGCTTTATCCTGTGTCCCATTCTTTCCTCTACCAACAACAAGATCTTGCTCCAAGTTAGCTGTGCTATTCTGTCTAATAGTCACAGCTCACCTACTTCTCCTTCTTTCCTTTAACCTCTGTTGCGAGGGAAAGCTGACCCCCTATACTTTATTTCCCTTTTTGCCGTAGCTTGCTGTAAGGACAAGATAGGGATAGAAAAGGCAGTCTGAATTCATTTACTTACCTTTATTGAGTCAGAACAGACAGTGGATGCAGTCTGTTTCCAAATAAGTATTTCTTTTGTGGCACAGCAACGCCCATGTAACTTGTGTAAGCAAAACTTTGTCAAGTTACTCCCAAGATGAGTTTTGAAGGGAAGAA
>VXAL01007463.1:0-13084 GCA_013399475.1 Chauna torquata | reverse complement strand
TTTTTTTCTTTCCTTTTCTTATTGCCTTCAGCTGCTCTTCTGCTTTCATTCTTTCTTCTGCTTTTCTGATTTTAATTGCTGCTTTTGGAAAGCTAAAGTGAAAAAGGGGTTTAAACATTTCTTTCCACAAGACTAACAGACATTAACTGCAATATCTCTGAACACCTACCAAAAGCTTATGGAAAGAAAGCTTTCTTTTTTCTTTTCTTTCAACTGTGCTCTAAGCAGTCTGAGACTGCACTGTGTTCCAAGGCAAAATCTCTTGATGTAAACTCATTAAGTGCTGCTATCTGTACTAGGGCTCTGTAATGCAGTAACACAATATCAATTAGTGATTCTCAATGGAAAGAATTGGAAAAAAATATCATTTATAGATTAATGTAAGTTCCATAATTATAAAATGTTTTAACTATATACATATATTTTAGTAAAATTATGTGGCAATACTAGCATAGAGCTAAAAGGGACTGATGGGTGAACTTATATTGGATCATAGAGATTAGAGTTACGCTGATCCTGTAGGGTGATTAGTGCCACCAAATGCTCAGATTCCCGAGGCAATGAATCATGTTCTTGCAGGAGTGACCATTAAATTAATGTTTCCTTAGGCTAGTTCTGCTGATGCTGGGCTCTCGCGATAAGTAACATGCTTAGCCTGAGGGGAAAGTAAGAGGAATGAGCTTGCTTGGATAAATTTTGCTATTTCACACCGACTTTACCCTTTTCATGTTCTCCCTCCTCTTACTGCTTTGCATGCTGTCTGCATATATATTGACACAACTGGGAAGAAACGTTCATGGATGTTGGGAGAACTTTATGCATTCACATGCATACTTTATGCCTTTTCCAATACACATTTTCTCTAGCTGTTATTTTTTTCCTTTGAAACAGTTATGTAAAATTCCCAACATTGGATGGATCGGTTTCATGAGAAACCTAGAGGAATGCTAAAATTCTCTGGGAGAATAATAAATGTCTTAGAATGATAAAATCCCTGTCATCTGTACCTTGAATACATAGCATTGAATCTACACCCCTCTGATTTTCAGAGTAAGGATATTAAGCAGTTTTAAGAAAAATAGCTGAAGTTACGTTGCACTGTATAGCTGGAAAGCTGCACTAATCCTATAGAAAGAGCACATGATTTTAAGGGTTGGGGGAAATCACTGTGATTTCAGGCCTAAATAATAAATACTTGCAAAAAGTGGACCAGTTGCTTTAACGTTCAAGTTGTTCAAAAGAACACGTGTAGAGAAGGAAAAAAAAATTGGGCTGCACATTTTTACTCCAAATCCTTGTGTAATGATCTTGGTTCAGCACTACAATAACTCAGCAATAAGTTGTGAATTTTAATAGGATTTCAAATGAGGTGGATTGAAAATGGAAAATACTAAGATACATCCATGTTAAAACTCTTCAATGTGTTGTAGTATAAATGTGTGCATTTCTAACTCGGGAACTATTTCTCAGTCATGGGATTGGTACAAGACAAATATCATTGTTTTGAATGACCTGGGTATGGCATTCATGGTAAAGACACAGAGCATAAGTGGAATTATTGGGGAAAAAATAGCACACTTATCTGCTGACGAAGTTTAAACCTCCAAATTAAACATCTAAAGAATAAAATAGGAAGACTAAACCATACGTCATTACTATGGAGTGTGGGACACTAGGATCAGGAAGCCTGTTTAGTTTTTTTCATGGAAGTATGGACAGTGGGGGAAGATCCGAGGTTCTAACAATGGCTGGATGGCATTGAATAGGAGTAGAGGAGAGCTAGGCACTGAGGAAGGCAGAAGGACATCAAGAAGTTCAGACACATCTGAAGCTTTTTAAAAGGGCTATCCAAAATATTGGAGCTTTATCCAAATCAAATTGTTCATCTGCCTCTACCCTTATTACTTTACCCCTTATCTCAGCAGTTATCCCTATGCATCACTTCTATGCCGGCATGCATCAGTATTTAATCTTTTACTTCAAACAATGCAGGAATTATTTTACATCCTTTCCATGTGTTCCTTATTAATGTCTTGAAAGCAGAGAGACCGACCTCCCAGCATTTCCTGCTCAGAAAGCATTCAGTTCTAAATGCCTAGAGAATATCTGAAAATATTTGTTTATAAACACATTTTTAGAATTTAACTGCATATTTAGATCTGGGCTGGATGTGAAGGACATGTACGGTTGTCCATATAGTCAGATCTGGAATGTGATTTGTTTTTTACAGGAAGAAAGGTCTTGAAGAGTCAAATATAAAGAGAACTGTAATTTTGATAAAGTTTTGTTTAGTCAAAGATGTAAATAAATTCCTGGAGGTTTTCTCTTGGTCTCAGCTACTTGACGCCTTTTGATCATTTGCAGATGGCTCATGTGGGACTGTTGTGAGATTCAAAAGCAAACCTTCTGCAGACTTTCAAGCCACTTTATACTAACGCCTTACTACAGCCCAGTTAATCCAAACAATAAGCAATAAATCAGATATTTCAATTTGTTCTGCTACCATTTTGCTGAATGTAACACCACCCTTCAGTACCAGAGGCTGAAGCTGAGCTGAGAATGGAGCAATAGGCCAGATCCATGCAGTGTCATTGCTCTGAATATTAATAACTTGAGCCTTAAGTTTGCTTGATGCTTTGGCCATATTGTAAACCATGTAGCTGCTATGCTTTAAAACCTACTGTCTGAGCTGGCCTGCAAATCTCCACACATTATAAGTTTTCAATACAGCCAAGAAGTAAAAGAAAGATAATGCTTTTTTTAATTTAAAGATATTTTTATTGAGATTGAAAGGATACCTAGAAGAAAAAAAATACTTGAAATTTTAAAACTGGCGTATATACATTAAAGACAATTTGTCTGAATGTTTATTATGGGATCCTGTATTTGGCATCTTCTAACCATACATAATTGGACTAAAAAAAATTTAGATAAGGCTTGAGAGCTTACTTCATCTCTTCGTTACTATAAATGCAAAGTCCTTTGTAGATAGGCTTGCTGGGAACCAGACTTACCTTTCTAGAGAAGTAAAGATATTTTTTCACTTTTTTTCCCCTTCATTTTTGTTTCCCTACCAGTAGAGCTAGATTGCCAGGTTTTGTTTTTGTTTCTGTTTTTTCCTCCATAGAGAGACATTTGAATGTAGTTAGAGAAGAGAAAAGAAGAATACAGACATTCAGTGATTCTAACCTGCATGATTCTCAATACACTCTTAATAATTAAAAAAAAAAAAAAAAAGCTACAAGTAACACCTTGCTACATTATGAGGGAAGATGTCAGTATATATTTCTTTTGTATTCAAATATTAAAAGAATTTTTCTGTGTGTTTTCCTGGGGAATGGCTCACTCATTTGAGAAAACTCAGTCTGGCCAATAAGAATATCCATATTTTTGTGCAGAAGTGACTGTATTTACCATTCCACACTTTACTTGTTGATTCTAAAATACATTGTCCTTTTTCAGCTTGGTTTTCTGCTATATTTCAGTGATTGCATCTGAAGACGTTTTCTTCTTATCTATTTGAAGATGTGCTGGGCTTTTTTGTCAGATAAATTACAGCACTGCACAATATTTAATTTTATATTTTTCCCATTTGGAAATTGTGATTACCTGAAATTTCTCTAGCTATGGCTCTTTTTCTGTTTTACGTGGACATCCCAATACTCAGCAGACAGTTGTTATCAGGCCATCCAGTATCAGTTATTTCATCCAGCCTGGCAAAAATGCTGTTGAATATCAAAGGGATATTAACATTTCAGTTTGCTAGCAGTGGCAGATCTGATTCAAAGCTGGCCCAGAAGACTGCAAATAATGGCCTGTTAAAGAAAGGTGACAGATTATTTCATGCTGTGTTTCATGTGCAGTCTAAAAGCATGCTGTGAGACCTGGCTGAAGCTCTAAAGAGGAAAACGCATCTTAAGGCAATATTCAGCTAACAGAAAGGGAGAGAGAGATGCATGCAAATCTCAGTGCATTCCTGTAGTCCAAGTTCATAGGCTGGGATAATAATTAGTAAGGATTTTCACTGTTTTTTTTTGCTTATAAGTGGCTTGCCATCACAGGACTGTGCAATGTCTTCATTCATGCTTGCTTGCTGAATAACTTCTGTGAATAATTTGCAGCTTCTTGTTCACAAGCATTTCAGAAGTCGCAAGTATTTGATATGCAAGCTGTTTCCTTTGGAAATGCAGGTCAGGGAATGTGTATGATCCCTTGATGGATCAGAATGAAGGTTTTGATGCAAATTTTTGTGATAATGTAATACTTTTTTTTTTCTTTTCCATTTGAAGAGACTTGCATTTCCCAACAGAACATAGTTCCGTCAATGTTTTTCTGATCAGTTCTAGTGCTGAATCTCTGAAAAAATAATTAACTAAAGGGAAATGCAAACCATATGTCTGTACCTGTCTCTACAGAATGACATGCATATACAAATATCCAGGAAGTACTGTAGATCATAGGGGCCCTATTTAGACTAAATAAAACATGTTTTGGATCTCACAGTTCTTGGAAGGCAGTGCACTAGGCTAACACACTAGCCCAGACTATTAATGGAAAATATTTTTTTCCAGTGTGCATGCCAAAAAACACACTTAGTGGAGCTGTTGAGAGGAAACTCAAGATCGGGTGATACAAGCTATTTCCTATCTAGAGTCTGCCTGTCTGTTCTTGCATCTCCAATAAATCTGACCAGCAAAACTCTTTGTGCTGTAATAAACTCCTTATATCAGGATCTTTGCAGTTCAAAAAGAAGTAAATGCATCTTTCTTGGTAATGGGAATTAGATCACTTGCTCTGAGGCAGTCTTTCCTTCAGTGTTTCCTGTGACTGATGCAATTTCTGTCCTCCCCCTGTAAACCAGTGCCAAATTCTGGTTCCCGTTTTAGCATGTCAAGCTCAAAATGGGTCCATTCGCTTGAGAAATGTGACTGGGGTTGCAAGATATTAGCCAGGGTTCAAGGTGTCTTGGCTGTCACGGTTGGCGTAATTTTCAGTGTTGTTCAATGCACATTTACTGATGAGTGAATTTGTATAATAATTTCTCACAGTTTCCTTTGATCGAGCCCCATCAGCCTGTGGGCAAGACACTGGAAGATGTGACTAGAGTAGATGAGATGCAGGTGAGAATGTGCTGGATGCTTTCAGCCATATGTTGAAAAGGTGTTAGTTACATGATCACTAAGGGAAAATCAGGATGTCTGGAAAGGCAGATTGGCACCAAGTAAGGATGGTGCTACACCCTCATCATACTTCCTCCTGACTGTTGTTTCTGTTGCTTCCAATTGATGTTTCCTAGCGTGGTTCTCCCACGAGCAACAAGCTGGGCTCCTTGCAGGCTGTTTGCCACAGCGGCCTCAGGCTTCTGGGACAAGAAGTCACAAACCCTCTCTCTGCGGAGCACTTGAGTTCTTGCTCGGTCGCACTGTGGTTGTGTGTGACAGGCTTGCCGAAGGCATATGTATCAGATGAGGTAACAAGTATTCTTTGCATCTCAACCTAGGAGAGTGGAGAAGAAGGCAGCATTGTTCAGGGAATACAGCTGGCAGTAATATCCTGGGGTGCTGAACTGCAGCCACTGAACTATTAAAACATTACAGAAAAAACAAGTCAGATTTTCAAATATGCCTGTATTTAGGAATGTGTGGAGGGACGTATTTGTCATTTATTGAAACAGTAGTCTTGGGGCATTTTTTTTTTTTCAAAGCAAATTTTTATTGAAGTGGTTATTATAATAGCTAATCCTTTCAAAAGCATGTTCGTGAACATTTTTTAGGTTACAGAATAGCCAATAATGAAAACATTTGAAAGAGAAAACATTTTTCTTGCAATGTTTTCCTATTATTGAAGCTAGATCACTCTTAAATGATTATGAACAAATCAACAAGCAGAAAAATGAAATAAATTTCTGCTCTGCTTGGTGTTTTTATTTTTTTTTATTATTATTATTTTTTATTTATTTTTGACTAATGCAGAAATATCTGGGAGTAGATGAACTGACCAATACATTCTCACATCTGCCTACACTCACTGATGACAATTTCCTAATGGTATAGGCAAACAACACTTTTTTGCAGTGATTTTTAGTTTCTACTTTCTTGTTCTGAGCTTAAACTGAGTTCAGACAGCTACAGAAACATTTCCCGCTGGGAGGGTGGAAGCTGTAATAGCTAACCCTATGATAGGCTGGGTATGCCATTCCCATTTGAGTTGCAGGAGGGAGAACCTACAATAATATTTGTTTTGGGTTATGGTTATTGAAAGAAAACTTCTTAGGGAACTCTGCAGTGTGGGGAACAGAATTTAAACAGCACACTGAGAACAACAGCTTTGTAATTCATTGTGTATAAAGAGGTCCCAATCAATGAGGCTGCAGTCAGTAGAAAAATGAATACTCCATTCCTCCTCAGAGTAGTAACAATTCTTGTATCTTCACCTTGAAGAGATGATTATATTTCTGGTAAGGGATCGGTCTCATCTTTCTGTGACTGGCAAATAACTTTTCTTGTTCCTTCTTTGCAAGAAAGATTGCATTCTTTCTTGTGTCAAGTTTTTCCTCATTAACGTAGGAATTGCTTAGGAGAAGAGTCTTCACAAGTTCTTTTCCATGTATCCGAAATGATCAAAAATTATGCTCTTTTTGAAAACTAATCCATGAGATGTAGACAGGAGTTTTATCTTTGTTGATTTATGACATAGCACTTGATACAATGGAGAGGTGAATTTTGGTTTGCAGGAACATTCGGGCTTATGCCTTACCATCAGCTGTCAAGAGCTCCACTTGCTGCAGATCCTAGCTGAGTTCCGGACCTGGCAACTAGCAAAACCATCTGCTAACTTGTAGAGAGCCACTATACAGTTTGTTATATTGCCACTTTTGGGGACCCTGACTTTCCTTACTTCAGTGCAGAGATTCACATATAGCAAATATCCAAGTACTTCAAGTGTATATATTGTTCTGCTGTCTGTGAATGTGACAAGACAGGGCCATGGTGGTACATCCTCTCCAGCTCCCTCTTCCAGTGCTCCTTGATTTACTGGGGAAAACAGCAAGTGTATTTCTCCTCTGCCTTCTTCACTCTGCCCCTCACCCCAAGATTGTGAAGCAGGAGGAAATTATTTTCAGTGACAGTGAGTAAAATCTGATGTGGGAGCCACTGAATCACATATGTAAAACCACACAGTGCTGTTCTAAGTCTGTAACTGCGCTTTGCCCAAGCGATTTGAGTGTATGTCTCCGAGATCTGGACTTGCACAATAGGCCAGGTAATGAGCTAAATATATTTTGCAGAGTAAACTGGTATGTTACTCCAGTCAACATTAAAAGTAATGGGGATTAGGTGTGTGTTTCATTAGGGGGACAGCCCCAGATCTCCAGAGTGGTATGCAGCTTGCCTGAAAAGTGAATGCATTTCTGTGTAGTGTTGTAAGAGGCTGCTGGAGAATGAGGGTTGCCATGGCAATGCTGAACAATTTTAAACAGTTAATACTTCCTACACAGCTGAATAGAGTGGGCTGAGTAGTGGAATCTGAAATCATCATCTTCAGCACAACTAAGTTCATTTCAAATGCATTTATTAAATGAGTTCTTATGTCACGCTGGATATTCCACAGACCCTCAAAGCACTGCGCCAGTGTAACGTATAATCTGGTACAGCAGCACTCAAAGGCAGGCACATTTAAGTGGAGTGATGACAGCTGAGTACCACAACACAAAATGATTGAAACCTTGGTGAAGGACCAAGTTTGATAAAGACAACTGCCACGTAATGTGTGTCCATTTGGAAGAGATAAGGACTTGGGTTTTGACAGTGTCTTCTGCAGTCAGGCTTCACTGTAAACAGCATATTGTAGGTGGCCGAAAAAAAAAATATATGGAAACTTATACAATGGGTGCTTTAGAGAAAGTCAGGACACTCACTTTTTGTTTTGTTTTCCTTGAGCCATCCTGCAGCAATCTTCTGCCACTGAAAACAGCCAGTATTGAATGCTTTCAGAAGGTGTAAAGAGGGAGGAGGGAGATGGTGCTCCCTTTCTTGATACACCTGTAAGGAGCTATCTCATCAGGCAAACTGCATGTTTAATACAAATATTCTGAGCTTTCATGTTCTGTTGTTTATTGTGGTGGCATTTTTTTTTTTTTTTTAATTTGAGTGTGTGGATTGGGTAGAAGTTTCAGGAAAGGGTGAGGGGAAAACGCTATCCTTCAAGCAGCTGCTGGGAGGATTTATGAGGTAGGATGATGAGGCAGGAAAGAGCAGGGAGTTTGCCTTTGCCTCAAGCAGAGAAACTGAGGAAATGTCAAGAGGAGCAAGGATATCTTCTTTTCCTTTGGGAAGAAAAAGGGGGCTAGAAAATCACAGATGCAGCTCATCAAAATTGAAAGCTTCACTGAAGACCTCAGAAGGAACACAGAGGTGACAGAAGGAACTCAGGGACTTGTGAGGGTTGTGCAGTTTACTAGAATCAGGAAGTCATTAAGTTAAAGTCAAGTCTAGAAACAAGGCTCTATGTTTAAGAACAAACAGACAGGGATAGAGTTGTAGATAAACTTTTAAATCTGTACTTTGCTTTACTTAGCAGCTGTGAGTTTTCTGTATTTAAGTTGCCAGTTCTAGTTTTTTATTCTAAAAAACTTCGGCCTTCCGGCCTTTGGCTGGGAGTTTATAACAGGAAAAGGTTGAGTTAGAGGCATTTCACAGTTCTAACCAGCTCGGCATCCCACCACAGATACTCCTTGAGCTAGTAGCTATATTCAGATCGTTCTGTTTAATAGTTACCAATTCACTTTTGCCCCATGAATTTGTCTAGTTTCTTTATGCACCTCTTTTTAGTTTGGTGTCCATGACATCTCATGGTAGTGACTTCCATACTTAAAAACTGTGTAAGTATCCTTTTCTTATTTGAGACATACAATCTGGCCATTTCATTTCTGTCCCTCTACTTCTTGACATGTGGAAATGCTTCCCAGGTCTCTGAAGGTGAAGAATCTGTTTAGGCTCTTGTACACAAGCTGATGCGCCTTGGGAGTTCATCTCTTCTGAAATCGGTAACCTGGACAATGCATAAAACTCAACATACAGGGTCAGGTTTTCTGGTAGTCTCTGCTCCATTTCTTAATGTTCTGTTATGTTATGATGACCATGTTGCTTTGAAACCTCATTTTAACAAAGTAACTAGCATAACTCCATGATCTGTTTTCTGAGTTGTAAAAATTACTTACAGTTCTTTACCGTGCCCATATAATTAGACTTACTGGGGGGAGGAGGGGGAGAGGAAGGGCTAGTATATGCATTTTTGCATCTATTATGATGATGGTACAAACTTTTTGCATGTACTAACAGTGAATATTGTACGCTATTTTATTATCCAGCTGCTTAAAATCATGAATCTCTTCTACAGCTCACTTTTATATTGATTGCCTTGAGTAGTTTTGCATTACGAACAAACTTTGTCTTACCGTTATCAACGCACTTTTTGATAATGACTGTGTTGAACACTGTCAGACCCAGAACAGATCTTTGTGGGATTTGTGGCAGAAAAACGTTCTATCTGTTGTGCTGACTGAATATTTATTTAACTCATTTCCTGTCTTTAAACAGTGATTAATTCACAAGCAGATGCTCTCCTTTTTCCTTTCACATCAAGCAACGTGATTGTGGGGTCTTATCTAAGGGGTTTTGAACACGATTTATTTATTTTTTTAATTCCGTTCATTACTAAATCCTACATCAACTCATAGGAAACCTGGATATTTTCTATGCCATTTCTTCCCCCATCTTGGAGAAATAAAGTTACCTAGTTGCTGAGGATAATAGTTTTCCCTGTGATTAAAAGTGTCACAACTAGCCTATTTCCAGATTTCTCCTATGAGCATGTCCAAAATACTCTGAATATTTAAGCCTGGTTTTTCTCTCTCAATTTCTCCCAGCCTTTTGCGTTGGTGATGTCTTCAGGTGCAGAGACATTATTCCAGGCACAGCAGAGTTAGTAGGCTCAAAAGTCTCACAACAAACACATTGTTCCAAAGTAAGTTTGTTATGAAATCACACTGTCTTCAGTGCTGACAGAAGCTATTTCATTTTTGCTGAATACTGTACAAAGTAATGAATCCAGCTATGGAGTGGCAAAGTTACATTATACAGTCACCCAAGGGGGTTCTCCTTGTCCCTTTTGTGTGTACAGAAATGTGCAGTCTAGCAAGTAACTTGTGTGTGGTTGCATATTTTATTTTTCCTCTAAACACTGTGCTGTCAAAATATATCTGTCCTGTCACTTGGAGGAACCGCGTATCAAGTTATAACTAAATCTCTTTGAATAAGAATATGGTGTCTTAAGTGCATCCTTTTATTTATTTATTTATTATTATTATTATCTTAAATTATCTTCTTTGCTTTTGCTACCATGTGATGTCTTGCTGGCTCTGCCCACAACTTTAAGTGCAGACAGGCTAATGGCTTGCTGGATGCTTTCATAATCATCAGCAGCTGTGTTCATTTGTAAGCTGACGCCTGCATATCTGGGCCTGATGGTTGCTGACTTTAAAAAGAAATCCAGTTTTTTTTATAAACCGCAGATTTCTGCAGTGTTGTCAATGAGCTATGGTACTTTTTTCCTTGTCAATAATCACAATAGATCTGTACCTTATTCTTTTGTCCTATTAAATTCTACATTTAATGTCACTTTCTTTAAAATATTTCTAGTTTTTTAATTTTGTTTCCCTTTGCAATAGTTTCATGACTGATGCATTACTGAAGCTGCATTTTTTACTGTATGAGCATCTTTGTCCTGATGATCCCCCTAGCAGCGATAACACAGAGACTGAGGAGGAAACAAGCTGTCAACAGATCTGAAATCTTTGCCATGTGAGTAGATTGAGCTCCCTTGCTCTATCTCTGGGATTGTCAGGAGTGAGATACTATGAAATTACTACAATGAAATATACATAGATAAAAAAAGATAGGTAAGAGGGAAGTACATACTTGTCCCCTCTTCTGGTTTGAACTAAAATTCTAGAGGCAGTTAGCTCTAGCTCCTCATTTTTACCCTTCTGTTACCCTACCAGCTGTATTTTCTCAGACAAATGAATAAATAGCATTTCCACCCCCCCTTAAATTTTAGGGAAATTTAGAGTAATCGGAGATGCTGTTTCAGAGGATTAGACAGCCAAACTGTTTTGATTTTCAATAAGATAGAAATCCTTAGGGATACATGGTCACCACAGTATTTGTAGAGTCCTCTTTTTAGTCTTTCTTCCTCCATTCCAACTCATATATTGAGGTATACATCAGCAACAGGTAATAATTTTGCCAGGTCTGAGTGGCTTGCTTTGATTCTGCTCCTGCTTGTGCTTTCTTAGTCTGTAGTATTGAGGAATATTAAAATAGCAAGTATTAATAATCCTCCAGTCACTTCCTGCAAATCCGTTCCCTGCTGTGTCCCCAGAAGGACAGCTTGGGGGCTAACCAAAGAGCAGCTGAGCTTTACAACATGCAGGAGATGTCTTCAGAAATTTAGTGACATCCCCTCAAGAGCACAACACCAGAACACAGAAGCACAAGGATGGCTTTAGAAAGTGACTGTGAACATCTGCTGCTAAGCTAACCCAGATGCTTGGGCCCCAGTGTCAATTATCCGAGTTTATGCTATGGTCCAGGCATGTCACAGATCCCTTTTGAAAGTGGGTCTTCAGTTCCTAAGTAATGTCAGAGTTTCAGAAACTTTATGATCTCAGCCTACTTGCTTTTGCCTAAATCCGGAAGAATCACTGTAGATGGATGAATGATGAAACACTATTTTAGGCTGAGAAAACTCCAAAATCGTTGTATTGCTTCTACTATATAAGCTCTATTTTAAAGCTGTTATAAATCAGGAAAGCCAGGAACACTGATTTCTTATGTAATATCTTATAGATTTCCTGGTCCTGAAAGGTTGCATAGAAAATACAGCCACTTGCAGATGTATCCCATTAGGAAGTTTAGCTGAAAACTATATGCAGTTTTATAAATGTCTGGTTGTTTTACGCCCCAGAATTAGGGCAGGTAATAGAATTTTTGCTTCTTTTTTATGAGTCCTTCTGTGAGAACTCAGATAGGAGAGTTCCCTTCTAATAACATGTTTGGCACAGTTCTGAGGAAAAGAATACCAGAAAAACCTCACTAAAAAATTAAAATAATATTTCCTCTCCCCCAAAGCCCTACCACCATGAACAAAAACACAGAGAAAAGAGGGCATAATGAAAAAGATGTGAAACGTGAGGATCCTTCAGAAGGCACTCTCAAGAAATAAACGAACACATTTATATTTTATAATGTGGTCCCCAATCACCAAATAAAAAACATAAAATTAAGCAATTCCCTATAGACATTCTGCATGATAGCACTGCTTTAATAATTAAAACAGAAGTCTTTTTTATTTAAAAGAACTTGATGTACAACTCCCTCCTTCCTTTTGAATGCATTACCCTGACTGACTGGGAGAGCTCCATATAAAGCAGTTCTGTGATATAGTAGTGACTGTATTTTTATTTTTATTTTTTAACTTCAGTTTGCTTCTTTTCCTCTTTCTCTTATCACCATGGATTTCACAAGATGATCTGACTGACCGCCTCTGGAAGTCAGTCTGAATAGCATGGAATTTTCCAGAAGTACACAGCCAGGTGAGAGGGAAGCCAAGTGAAAGATCCCAGGATTTCATTACACAACTGCTCTTTTTATAGTTATGTTAGATCACGTGGAAAACTGAGTACCTTAAATGTACATTTTCTGCACGTAAGACTTTGTACACTCAGATCCCATTCCAAATGATAGGAACAGTGCATGCAGCTCTGATATCCCATTTTTTAAATTTATGTGTGGACTGCAGTTGAAAGGCTAGCATGGCAAGTTAGTTTCTCTACTACAAATGGATCTGCTGGTCTGGCACTGTCTGGACTTTTGGAAATGCCTGTTGTCATGTGAGTGGTTATAAAGTTTTTCTACATCAACTTGAAAACTACCTATTTTGTGCTCTCACATGCCCAGATGTGGGAACTGGTGCCAAGGGAGCACAGGGCTGACTGCAGAGGGTATACTCTTCTCTGGGTAAA
>VXAL01007461.1:265374-281300 GCA_013399475.1 Chauna torquata | reverse complement strand
TACATACTGTTGTTCTATTTTGTTTTTGGATGCAAATTGAGGCAATCAATAAAAAGAATTCTTGTGTATAAATGGAGTAATTAAAAGGATTTTAGACTTGAATACGGAATAAACCTATCTTCATGAAAAAATTGGCAATAATGCAATTTTAAAAATATGAAGTACAGATTTCTTTATTTGTTTGTTGCTTTTATAGAAACTATTGATATACTGATAGGCAGTCATATATACTCTCCCACATCATTGATCTGATGTGCAGAAAGCAGGGGGAACTTTGCTATATATTTTTAAAAGAATGGACAGGATAGGAGATGTCATACATAAATAAATAAATAAATAAAACTATTTATATTTTAAATACCAGAATTGCAATTTAACCTTCTTTAATAATTCTTATAAAAAATGTATTTCTACTGTCTCCTAGTGACTGAATGGAGAAAGAAAGAACAAAAGAAAGAACAAAAGAAAGAAAGAAAGAAAGAAAAGTGTAAATAATGTTAATCAAATGTGATTGAACTATTCAGTCCTACACCTTGTTTGGTTAAAACACGCACTATCAGATATTTAGGGAAATTGGAAAAAAAGAAACGGGCTTTCTGGCTAGAGAGGATATTGAGAAGAAAAAGCAGTGTATAACAATAGAAGAATTAAAGACAGTGTGGGGTTGCATTTTCCTTTTTACAATGCTCCTAAGTTTTACAGAAGCATATGCTTCAGAGCTTTGCAATAAACGCTGTGTGGGATTTTATGGGAAAGTATTTTATTTCTTGCAGCAGAACCCACTGAGACAAATTTAACTAGTTAGGTATTTTATTATATATATACACAGAATACATGGACAGATTCTCGTATAAATCATAACTCAGATCAAGACAACTGCTTTAAAATTGAGTGAATGTTTCATTGCACTAATGAAACAAAAATGGGTTGTCCTTTGAGAGCATAATTTGTTACATGCCACTGTATTTTAGTTGAGAGAAGTAGGGAAGTCCCTCTGGGTGAATAAAACTTCAAGGTATATTGGGAAAAAAATCACTGAAAATTTCAGTTTTCCTTTCTGGAGTAACTCTGTCCTCATAGATGTATGGGGTGGGGTAGGGAGGAGTAATGGAGTTTTAGGTTATTTTTATTTAAAATATATAAAAGCCTTAAAACAAATTTTAGACTTCTACAAGGAAAAAATGTTCTTTAGTTGTAATTCACTAAGAGAGTGGAATGAGCTTCATTTGCATGCTGCTTCACAGAGTGAGGAGTAGGCTCAGGCTCCTCCAGGTGCATGGGTTAGTATTTCTGCAGACTTTGCTTTGTAATGTAAGTTTTAGGACCTATTTCTGCATTTAATGCAATGGAATTAAATTACTTTAGCTTCCAGTTTGACTTGCTCCATAGTGGGTTATCTCAAAAACAGTTCCAACTTCCATACGCTGCCACTTTCACTTTAGAATTATGTGTTTCTTGTGGTCAATTTCTTAATTTCTCTTTTTAAAATTAAAATGTAATGAAAATTTGGCCAGTGTCACATTCAATCATCAGAAAATGGCTGAACATGAGCCGGCAGTGTGCTCAGGTGGCCAAGAAGGCCAATGGCATCCTGGCCTGTATTAGAAACAGTGTGGCCAGCAGGAGCAGGGAGGGGATCATCCCCCTGTACTCAGCTTTGGTGAGGCCGCACCTCGAGTACTGTGTTCAGTTTTGGGCCCCTCACTACAAGAAAGACATCGACGCTCTGGAATGTGTCCAGAGAAGGGCAACGAAACTGGTGAGGGGTATGGAACACAAGTCTTATGAGGAGCGGCTGAGGGAGCTGGGGTTGTTTAGTCTGGAGAAGAGGAGGCTCAGGGGAGACCTCATTGCACTCTACAACTTCCTGAAGGGAGGTTGTGATGAGGAGGGGGTCGGCCTCTTCTTCCACATAACTAATGATAGGACTCGAGGTAACGGCCGCAAGTTGCGCACAGGGAAATTTAGATTAGATATCAGGAAAAACTTTTTCTCTCAGAGAGTGGTCAAGCACTGGAACAGCCTGACCAGGGAGGTGGTGGAGTCACTGACCCTTGCGGTTTTTAAGAGGCGCCTGGACAAGGTGCTACAAGATATGGTTTAGTAGCTTAGTGGGTAGTATTGGTGATAGGATGACGGTTGGACTAGATGATCTTGAAGGTCCTTTCCAACCTTGTGATTCTGTGATTCTGTGAAAATAAGCCATTCTCAATTAAGTGACAACTACATACATCAGTAGAGTGTTTTCTTTTTTTTGTTGTTGCTGTTGTTTTTGTTTTAATGACACTAAATATTACAAAATGACCAGCAACTCATGCCCTTTGTCACTGAGATGAATTAGTGGTTTATGGCCTGAGAAATGGTCTGGAAAAAAAAAAAAAAAAAAACAGGGTTCAATTCAGTAAGGACGAGAGCAAGGGTCTAGACTGAGGTAGGATTAATCTTCTGCAGAAAGACAGGATGGGGAGGAAACAGCAGGGCAACTTTTTCAGAAAACAATCTGGATACAAACTGAGCATGAGTCAACAGTGTTCATGCTGTGGCAACAAAGGCAAACACCATAGCAGGTTCTGTAAACAGGAGTATCACCTGTAAAACCTGTGAAGTAATCCCTGTGCTGTTCTTGGCGTTGGTAACATCAAGGGCACATCCCCAGCCTGTCTGACTCCCTGCCTGCTGGCACACTGCTTGGTGGCGAGTGCTACCACTGTAATGGAAGGGTGGGTGCTCCATATGTGCTGGTGTTACTTCATTATCTCCCTTTCCTCATTCTAGTTGCTTGTGGCAAGTGCTGATACCTGCCATTTCATGAATACTTTCTGCATTTTTTACGTTAGTGAAATAATTGTATCCTTTTAGGTTGGCATCAAAATACATGGAAAAAAAACTAAGTAGCTTAGTAATCCTCAACCTGAAAAAGAAACTGTTAAAAGAGGATACAATAAAAGACTGTTCAATCACAAACGTCATGGTGAACGTGCGGGGCTTGTACACGTGCCTTTACTCATACAAGAGCTGGGGAGTTTCACAATAAACTAGTAGGGACGTGCAAACAAACAAAAGGAGATGCTTCCCTATGTGGTAAAACCAGAGAGCCTGCCAAGGTAAGGCAAGTTAGGATGTAGGGTTCAAAAATTCTACACTTAAAAGTTCCCTTAAAAGTTCCCTTAAAAGGGAACGCTGGAGAAGTTTGTGGAACAGAAATATACAGAGAGTTATCAAATGTTAAAAACAAAACAAACAACAAAAAAAAAAAGTCTGGTTTTGGAATTACTCGAGTTTCAAATTGGAGTTTAGGAGAAATTTCTGGTGAAGATTTACGGTATGGTTGTGTTCTTCCACCCTTCCCTTGGCATCTACTTCTAAACACTGAGGCAGGCCACTGCACTAGATAATGTTTGATCTTGGCAAGTGAAGGCATCCTTACTCTTTTTATGATACATGTGAAATGTCCTTTTAAAAATAGTATTCAAAGCATTCATTTCCCAGTCATCAATCTAGCTTCTTAGATGTAATACGGTATCTGTAGACCCAGTGAATCCCAGAAGTGGCATTGCAGTGCAGTTGTTTTAAAAATATATGGAAATGAAAAATTACAAACAGTTTGTTTTATTCTACATACTTTTTCATGCAGTTTTATTTAGATTAAGGTTACTTTATGTTCTGCATTGGACCATAAATACATTTACGACCTATACCCAATTTTACCTAATCCTTTTGAGTGAAAAATAATTTTTGTTGCCCCATTAGCTTGTTTAGAAATGTCCCATATTGAAAGACAAATATGTTACTGTTTTCTCTGCAGACACACGGTCTTTAAATTATTAATCCATTTTATGAATAAAAAAGGCATCTTATTCAAAAAATGCTAATTTGTTGATTCACCTGTGTTATGCAAGCTTTCTCCAGTATGTCTGCCCTGTGAAAATTGGTATGCAGAACAGGTTATTTAAACTTTAGTGTATGATATTTTTTTCCAGAGTGGAACAAGGCTTTTCAGAGTTCAAACAGAACGTTTAGAAATAAGATAGTGATTAGCTGTTGCTGTAATCAGTGACTAGTACATGTTCACAAAGAACAGCTTATCGTTTAACAGCTCTTTCACACAAAGACTGTTTGTTCTTAGATAGACCACAGATGAGTCTGTGAACTCTCTATGTAAATCATTTCTTTTTATTCTTTGGAATTTGAAATATTTGGAAACTATTCACATAAATGTTTCATTGAATGCTCTGATCTTATACCATTCATTTGCTATTCTAAATTCCATACCTATTATGCACAACTGTCTTTTTCTTTTTTAATGCTATAATGTAAGAGAATCAAGTTCAGAAAACAACTCTTAAGAGCTTATTAAGATGTATCAGAAAAATTATCACAGTTCTCAAGATTAATCCTGTACAATGAAGATTTGCATCATTTTTATATGCTAAGTTCAAGGTCATTTGCATCTATGAAATTTGTCCTTTTACCTTACTTCCATGCTAACAAGGGTAATTTCTACTATCCATGTAATAATTTAAATTACATCTCATTGAAGAGAAAGAAAATATCACTGGGGTTATGATGTCAGAAATTGTTGTTTCCTAACTTTTTCTCTGGCTTGTATATTTCGGGCTTACTTACATTCCAGAAATTTACATCACTTTAGCACATAAATTAGCTTTCAAATGGAGGCAAAAGTAACGTTAAGGTCCATTTAAACCCAAAATAGGACAGAGTATCCTCAGAATGAGTAACGATCATACTGTTTGTGGTTATACTAGTTCTGAAATTCCATCAGTGTCCTAGGTATAAGGAATTCAGAACAGTATTTCCCCTAGTGGCATTTGAGCATAAAATCCTGTTCCTGTAAAAGAAAACACAGTAAAGTCGGTGTCAGTTCAAAGATTTTTTTATATTTTTTTTCCCCATGATTACATAATACCTTTTTTTTTTTTTTTTTTACTTTCACTCTTTATTTGGGCCAGACTGTTCTTTTCCTATTTTTAACTTTCCGATTCCTTTTGTTCTTCTGTCTTTTATGATATTTTCAAGGAACCTTCCTCTTCAAATCAAGCATATAACATGTGATGTTTTAAAAAAAAAAAAAAAGAGATCTGAAGGCCTCTGCCTAGGTCCTTTCTTGCTCGATGCGCACAATGTTATGTAATTTCATAAACTGGGTATTGTGAAGTTTATTTGCCTGAGTTTTATCTGGGGAGATATGTGTACTTTTGGGTAAGTGACAAAGCTAAGATACACATCCCTCACTTGCACCAGTGAAAACCCTATCCTGGTTTTCTGAAACATCCTCTTGCCAACCTCACTCTTGCTTGCTGAACATCATTCTCCAGCAGCTCTTTCTACCTTAGCTGTCTAGAAATCTGTTCTTTGTCCCTGTGAAAACCCTTCCCATCTGTGCTTTCCACTTCCTTAAAACTGTTCCTGGTGACTCCTTTCCAACCAATTATTAATGCCAGTGTTTCATCATTGTTTTCCATCGTTAGTCAGCTGGTATCAGCTCTGCCATGACCCTTTTTTTTCTTTTTTGTATTTCTTGGGCTCCTGTGACTCCATCTTCTCCAGAATCTCCCCATATCTCTTCAATCTTTTCTTAAGCATATCAAATGGAGATCCTCCTGTTTTGTCCAGGGATCTTGCTGGCCTCTCTCGGTTTCTTCCTTGTTCACTTCACGCCTTCCTTCTGATGTATGTCATCAGTATATGGACCTACTTGTAGCTGTTGTCTCTTCATTATCAGATCTCAACCTATCTGGTGTTTCCTCTGACATTTGTCATGATCACAGAATAAAGAACTAAATCAGAGCTCTTCATCACCTCTTCCAAACCTTCTCACTACTTACTTTCTGATTTACAGCTACCTGTTCTTTATATCTGAAAATCATGCTTAACTCAATGCTCCCTCCAGGTCCTTAAATCTGTGTCCTAACAAAACCCCTTATTATGTCTCTTCTGCATGTTTGGTCCAGGCCTGAATCAAAGCCCTCACCCTGCTGAGCTTTTGGACTCACTTTGTATCAAAATTAGCTCACATTTTGCATGTATTTCAGCTGAGAGATGTGACTTCAAGTCAAGTTGTGAGGGTGGCTAAAGGACTGTCTGCCTAATATTCCTGCTAGACATTTTATCTTTGTGTTTTAGTTGACAGAAAGGCTTGAACAGAAGGGAAAATTTATTACGTATGTTACACATGGTAATGAGTTTATGCCATTTGGTCCTTCCCCCATAGATGCCTCAAAGATCTTTCAGAGGTGTGAATTGTGCCTCAGTATCATATCATATTTTAAATTAAACATAAAATCATAGAATAGAATATTCTGTGTTGGAAGGGACCCACAAGGATCATCGAGTCAGCATTTTATTTTTTTTCCTGTCGGAATCACCTTACCTTAATTAAACTCAAATTACACAGCCTCTTTTAACTAGACCCATGAAAAACTCAGTGACGGTTTGAAAAGAATTGTCACTCAGAGTTATTTACTGGATAAAAACATACCTCACAACTGATTCTGACGTCAGGAGCTTCAGGTCCATTCATTTTGAAAGGCTGACTCTGAACTTTGGTGACTATTATGTTTTTTAGAGAGGACAGCTCTTGTGATTTTTCTCATTCTCTCCAGAGGCATAGCTGTATGTTTTGTTTTTTCCCTTTTATCACAGTATTCTCTGTTGGAAATTTTCCTATTGCTCTACTTCAGAGGAGTTCTGACTTCTAAATTCCTACAGCTATAATGGCTCAATCTATCACTCAGCACAGCAGAGCTGAGTACTTAGGAAGAACTTTTAGAAAAAATGTTCTAACAAATTTGGCACAGAACAAATATATAAATACAATATGCACACTTGTGCTTTCCAGTTTTTCTTTTTAAAGTGGGAATCCTGGTCTTCACTTAGTATATTTGAAAATTCTTTAAATGTTGTAAAAATTTCACTGAGAAAAACATATATTGTAGCATTTTCATGTGTGAAAAAGAACATATTTTATTTATTGTAAGTTGTTTTTCACTGTCAGTGCACCTCCTGCAGATTATCTTGTCGACACTTCCATGGCAGAGGTATGAACTCCCCTTTATGTGGAGAAGTTGACCATTGGTACAAGTCTACTGGCTTTTTTTTGTAAGGTTAGAAATTTAACCAGTGCTCCTTCTCTGCCAGGGCAGTGTTCTATATACTGCTTAGTTGCCATCTGCAGAAGACATTTTTAGCAAAATCTACTTTTTTTTTTTTTCTCCAGTTGAAATGTGCAGTGTCACTCTCACAGATTTTATTATTTTATTGTATTTTAACACTCTATTTTCAAGGATCTAACTCCACAATTGTGCTGAAACTTGATTGCTTCAAATGCATCCTGTGTAGGTGTAGGAGTCAAGAATGATGGAAACTTTTGGTGACCTGGGATCAACAACTGCATGTAAAGTGACAACTGATGTAAAGTGAAGAATGTCAAAGCAGAATATGTGTATTCTGAGGTCTTCCCATTTGAATAATACCCTGATGCTTTGTGAATTCACTCATAATTTTGGAAAATTTAAATGGGTGCTTAAATTAAGTATTCATTTAGCAAATATTCATCTGGTAAAAAAAAAAAAAAATCCATCACAAGTTAAAAGGAAACAAATTTATTGTTTTGAAAACAAGGAGAAAACTATACTGGAATTGTGTATAGCGATTGGGATCCCCACCTACACGGACTAGCTTGGGAGTCTGGAACTTGGCTTAGTTTTGTAGATATTAGGGGGAAAAAAATGTCTTTATAAGGTCTAGACACCACCATTTATTTAAGAAATGAGACTAGCTGAGAGTTTTAATGGGACTGAAAATTCGAGATCTAGTCTTTACCCTGCTCTTCTGTAATATATTTTTGGGTCCATATGGAGATATTGAGCAGGAGACAAACTAACATTGTCAAGAGAAATACTTCTATTCTTTCCAGGAAAACTTATGTGGAGTTTGTTTGAAAGCCAAGAGAATTAAAAAGTCATATACAGACAAATAATTATTTCCATGAAAATGTTTTCCCACTCAAAAATGTTTTTAGCAATTAAGCAAAAGAAGAAATCAAATCTGACCATCTCTAAACTGTAATTAAGTCTGTCTACTACTGCATGTTGGAATTATAACTAATTTTATTACACATTCTAGCTTGTTATATTCAACATATTTTCATCTTAAAATGAACATAGTTTTTTCCCCTGGTGAATGTCTCTAGTAGTTACAAAACCAGCTAATTGATCTTTTATGTTGTTTACTGGTTTCTTTGGTGAAACAGATAAACACTTATTATGACTACTAAATTATTTTATTATTTTTGGATTATGTAAGAAAAAAAATTCTTTTTTCATTTACTTCGAAGGGATCACATTTAAGCTGATGCCTCAAACTTCTCCCCAGATGAATTCCTGTCTATAGACTTTTCAACTGCCTTATGGTTGCATATAAGTACTTTGAGTTTCAGTTTTATTTCAGTCTATCATTTGTGTTTATAAATTATATCTTCAGCATTGAATGATCTGCAGAAGATCAGGAAGTCTTTGTTTCTGAATATATTACAATTCTCTCTCCCCCCGTTTTTCTTTTTTATTGCTCCAGTTAGTGCGCTGAAGCATGACACGAGCTCAAACTCAGCGAACTTCCAAGATGCAGAGGATGTGCCTGACAGATGTGTCTTGGAAGAGTCTGAGAGTCCAGGTGAGAACTATTTAAAGACAGTCACAAAGTATCAAGTGATAAATCTGACACAGCTTTTGGGTCTGTAAAAAAGGCACATTGTAATGCTGTTTCCTTTTTAGCAGCTGCAATGTCAAATTAATGGTCACCTCCAGGGGTCACAGTGTGGAGCTGTTATCCTTTCCTCTTTCATCAACAATTCAGGTCTTAGAAAATATAAAGGCCTTATGACCAAAAAGAAAGCTGACAGTACTAGTTCATTATAATTAGTTTTGGACTACACTGCTTAGTTAATATATGTACGATGTCTGACCCTTTGAAGGTAGCATGAGATTATGAAAAATTAGAAGGACTGTATATACCACAGTTGGATGTAGCAGTAGACATTCAAACACTGTATCTCTGGAGGAAAGCAAATTGGTAGTGTCAAGTAGCTTGATTCCTTTCTCTAAATCAGTTCACAATCATTATTTCATTTTAATGACTCTTAACATTGATTCAGCTAAATACAGGAACATCCATAAAATGCATTCTTTTTGGTGACTAAGAGATTTATCTTCATGCAGCTTCATTATCTTTCTAGTTATAGGATATCTAAGAAATTTATTAAATGAATCCCAAAGGGAAACAATTAAACATAAAGTGTATTCAGTCACAGCTGAGTAAAAACATTGGAATGTTTTTCTGAATGTGACTGAATGCTAAGATCTTTTAAACAAGCTGTGAGCTTGACCCACATACACCATATATGTAACCCGCACATAGTACTCATTAGTGAAAGAGTTAAACATCTTTCTTCACTTGGTATTTTCCTTCCCTGCTTTATTTGGTGTCTGTGTACCCTCTTGCATCTTTGTGTGCTGATCCGTGTATCATATTTTTGATTCATCGTCTCTGCGGCCTGTCAGCTTAGTTAAGAGATTTCCAAATCTTGCAGCCTTTGCTGACAGGGGGCAGCTGCCAACAGTCCCCTGATCCTTCCCCAAGGAACACTGCTGAGATTTAATTTTCAGTCAAAGGGTGCAGTCTGAAATCCATGTCAGGTCCCCTAAGCCATCTCAGAACCCAGAAAGGACCCCTGTCTGGGGGATTATATTTCAGTGCACTGCACTCCTCCAAGATTCCTTGGGAGTTCAACTGCTGTCATATACCTGATTTGAACTACATTCCTTTTTCATCTTTTCCACAGAAATGAACACCAGTATATGTTAGAATAATTGAAACCAATGAATTGTAAATCTGTATTCATTTTAAAGCCACATTGGCTTGGACCTACTGCTGTACAGCAGAAGGCAGCAAGAGATTTAGAAAGAAATAGGTAATCTACTTGGAAAGGAGACCAGTTTAATTTCTTACCGCAGCCACACCAAGCTACCTGTGGTGCATGACACCTCCTTCAGAAAATATCTGTAGTCACTTCTACAATGATCATGCACAAAAATGTGGATTGTCCAAGTTCTGATCTGCTTTGAAATGTGAAAGAATTTAAACAAAGTGGTACTAAAGCATTGGGGTGAGAATTAATGTATCTAATACAACATTAACTTGAACCTTCACTTAAATTATTCTGCGTGGCAAAGTGCACACGTTCGGATGGGAACTTGAATATCCAGTTCCGCATTCTGCATGTCTATATGAAGTAATGGAAAGAATAAAAAACTGTCAGGAGGTGAATATTGACTAGCAAAAATACGTGTTGATAAAGCATCTAAACTTAAAAACTGAGTTCCATTCGGTTCAGTCCATCTGACATCATTAAACTGGTAATAAACAATGAATTACTCTGGCTTCTGTTTCTGTCCATTCCTGCATTTTAAGACATCTTGTCTTCTAGGTCTGAAAACCTCAGGAGATTTCACTACTGGTCTCACTGCTTTCCACTGAGAATTTGTGGCTTGGTTGTCATGGAGACATCGTATTTCTCCAAGAATTGCTCATATTGATCCGTGGACAGGCGTAAATGGCCAGGCGAATGTGAGGAGTAAAGGGGGTTGGGCAGTACTATAAAATGACCAGAGGTTATGGGTCGGAAATAAGCTCATAGCAAACACTTAGGTAAAGAGAAAGAAACAGTTTCATTTTGTTTCAGGATTTCGTTTTTGCACTTTATGCCATTGTCTTCTTTCACTATAGACTGAAAGAAACTTGTTAGTCACTTGTCATGTCAGATCTTTGGTGCTTGTCCTGACACAGCTGTCAGCCTTCCAGCTCTGTGCAGTTCAGGGACACACAACAAAGAGCTAGGAACATGAATTATTTATTGCTCCTTGTGCGGATGAAATTCTGTGATAAGAAATTAAGACACTTCTGACAGAAGTGCTTGTTTGAAAGGAAAGATTTGGTAACAAAATGCATTCGTTTAAAACTTATCACTTACTTTTAGTAGCAAACATTGAAACAATAATATGACATTCAGTTGGGTATGATTTTCTCTAGTGTTTCTCAGATGCTTTAACTTCAAAATGGATCTTGGAATATGAGAGTGCCTGGGAGGTCAGAATTTGATTTGGTGAAACCAACAACTTTAGAAGCTCCTTCTCACATATTCAAAGTCTTGGCAAACTTACAAATATCATTTATTAGTTGTTATTAAAGAGTTGTCTGTATGTGTCTTTTGCAGACTGTGTTGCACCTCAGTTACAATATATTGATATATGAGCCAAAGTGATGTTAAGAAATCTGTTGATATTATTATCTGTTCTGATGGGAAAATGGTGAAAGTATGACTGTATACCTGCAAGGAATTCCAGCTATTTCTAGACACAGTTCTTTGTTGCAATTTCTGCCAGAATCAGGAAGGCTACAGATGCATAGAGCAGCCATTAACAGACATCTCTGTGCACTGTGCTTTCTAATGGTGAAAGGTGCAGTCTCTAACCTTGACGTTAGATTGAGACTTATTTTCAAAGTGATCTTAATTTTCTGAAATCACATAAAGCATACTCTGCTTACTTTACTTGCGCACTTTCTACGTGTCTGCACTTGTTCTCACTGCTCTAGATGTGGGCCTCCAGCAGTATGGAAAAAAGTATATACTCAGATGGATGGCAAGAATCCATTTGGCGACCCAAGACCGCAATCTGAGATTTACCTGTGATTTCTTGTATTCAGTGTGTGATCCGAACTACTCTTAGATAGGAAATGAAGCCCCTGAACCTGTACTTTTCTCTTGGATAATTCACAGCAAACACTTTTCACGTGTGATGGACACAGGTAAATATCAGACTGCAGTTTCTTGTCTAAGTGAAATAGATTTTAGTTTCTCCCTTCATGTGCCTACAAGCTGCCATTATCTGTGATAGTGGCTCACGTCTATTTTAGCCCACACACAGCGGAGATACAGGGTTTCTCTCAGAGATGCCTAATAGTAGGTTTATTACTGCCATTTTCCCCACATGCTGAGGACTACTTCTGTTTGATATGCAAAGCCTTGGCTTTTCAAACTTGTCTCTGCTCTGGCCTTGAACATAATAATCAGATAAGAATCGGAACAGCATTCTGTAGAACTTGACTTTTAATCATGTCAAACCCCTGTAAAGAATTCACTAGAATGCTTCTTCAGTATAAATAAGTATCTTCAGCAGTGTTTTCCATTATATCAGTCAAATTTTCACATTTAGAGAAATTGAGAAAGAGGCTGAAACTGACCAAACTCAGATGTCTAAGTTAGAGTTCTAGGTCTGAGCTACTCATGCAAGTTTTCTTGTGTGAACAATGGTGGGAAAATCACACCCCTAGAAAGAAGATCATCCTATTCAAAGGGAGTTGTTTAAGATAAGTTTTAAGGGGATTGAAAATGCTCTCAATTTTGTCAGTCAAAATCTGAGAGGAATGCAGAAGGACTTGACACAACTGGAGATGTCTTAGCTTCCACATGTGCTGCGGTCCCACTAAAGAGGCTTCTGCAAGCATAGCTCTTACAGGAAAAATAGATTTGCACTGAAGTCAGGAGGAACAATGTAGGCACAGATGCCCCTTGCCTCTTATTCCCCCCAACAGAGATATTGCAGCAGACTAGGCAGTAGTTTATTATTTTCCTTGGTAATACTGGGAAATTGAGCTTGAACAGCTCAAAAATAAACAAAAAAAATTTGAAAGCTGTAGACTGAAATTATAAATGCTTTTCTGTCTTTTGGGTGAAAACCACGTAAATGGTGAGTGCACTCACCACTGTACACTTATGGCCTTCAGTAGCCAGGAAGTCTGTCTGAGTTCAGTGGTCCCTTCTACAGCTCATGATCTCTCTCATACCTCCATTGCAAAAACATTGTATATGTTACATTTTTCCTACTTCTTCCAGGCCAGAACGTGGTTCTGGTTGTGTAACAGTTAACAGTGAAAATACAAGCAGTTTTCACGGTCTGGCATGTCCTAGGTAGACCTTGGCACAGAGATGAGAGAGATCTCTGACTGCTCCTGAAATACAAACTGTTAGAGACGGAACTGCGGCAAATAGAAATGAGAATGTGGAGACGTATCAAGAAGAACAGATTCTTATTAGCCACTGTGTGCTTAAGTATACAGCACTAAAATTGTGCCTATCTTGTTATCAGCCGAGTTATCATTACTCTATCAAATATCAAATACATGAGTTACCAGCTCCAAGTTCCTTCCATCTACTGGAGAGTATGTTATTTAAATCAGCACTATGTCACTTTTATCTATATTGTTCAGTACACTGGCAGAATGAAAAATTCAATATTCAGTAAATTGCCAAGTATGCAGCACCCTAGAAAGGCATGATTTTCTGTTTCTGTGTTTGCATCATCATCAACAGCAGATAGCAGTAAACGTGGACAGATTCAGGAATAGAGTGCTGGAGGCTGATGATGATGTATGAAGCAGGAAGAAGATGCAGTGTAGGGACAGCCCACTGATCACAGGCACTGATAGCCCATACTGCTCATCAAGTGTGTATAAAATATTAGTGGCTAGGAGTAATTCCACAAATTAAGTCCATAAGAATTTCACTGCAGTAGATGTAGTGTCACATCCTGTCAGCATTCAGGTATTATGACTCATTGTTTGGTTGTTTGGTTGGTTTGTTTTGTTTTTACGTAGTGAATCAAACTGTAAAGCCAGAAGACTACATAGTGGACATCAGGAAAATGTGTATCTATCTGTTTCTATGACAGATAGGCAGAGCGATGATAGATAGTATGATAAACTGAGAAGATAGCCATTAGATTGGGAAAGAATAGTGTGCACTTCTTTGTCTATGTTCATGTACTCATAAAGGGTGCTGTATCTATTTAAGTAGTGTTTCTAATAGAAGAAATATTTTAAATTCAGGTTGTAAATATTACCTTACATTAAATGAGAAAAAATCGTGAAGCTAAAAACTGATGATTGAGATTGCTTTTCTGTGGAATTCTAATCAACTGTGACAGAATTAAACTATAATGCCTTATTAATATAACTTCCTATCACTTCTGTTTACAACTATTGTAGGATTATTTCTGTTGAAAGGATATATATATATAATTTGAAAATGGTATTAGCAGAGGAAATATAAATAATCTATTAGTTTTAAACAGAAATTATCTTTCTGCTGATCCACTGGAAAGTTCCATTAAAAAAAGGAGGGGTGGGGAAGAGAAGGAGAGGAGAACTGTTCAGCAGAAAAGTTGTGGAGAAGGCTATATAGATTCTCTTAAGCTCTTTGGGGTTCCATATTGCCTTTTGTAATATAGTGATTATGATGCAAAGAATAGAATAGAATAGAATAGAATAGAATAGAATAGAATAGAATAGAATAGAATAGAATAGAATAGGTTTTCTGGAGGTAGATTTGTGCCCTTTTTTAACACTGGTGTGTTGATGCTGAAAGTCTTAATTCCATTACAAAAATTATAGATTATTACCCTATAAAAAGATTTTCAAATAACTTAATTATTAAAAACAAAATCTTGCTTTTTACTTCAAAAGATACAGTCATTAAGCTAGATGAATACGTTTCTTTCTTTTCCAGATGACATGAAGGCACATCCGTGGATATCTAAGGTGTGCTCCTGTAAGTTGTGTTAGAAAACCCTGCTTAGCTGAAAGAATGAGAAGATTCACAAGAGCAGCCGGGAAATAGGACATACATGGCGTGGACATGGAACGACTTGTTGTAGCTATTATTGTATACCTTTAACACTTCATTTACAGAAGAAATATCTTCCGTAAGATCAGCTACTTTTTGCTGATTTATTGACTTCAATTCACACTTACAGATTTACATATATTTGATTTAATTTCAATAGTTCTAACATAGAAAATATCAAGTCCTTATTTTTAGATATTTTTCACTAGTTTAAGGAGTGATTTAAAATCTTACAATGTTGCTTGAACATAAAACATTTGCCTCAATTTGAATATTCTTTTGCGTACAACTAATTTAAATAATCAAATTTAATTTTTTCTTTCTCCTTGCCTCTGACTTTTACTACCAATAGCATTTTAACACTAAGCAAAACCAAATGAATTTGAAAAAAAAAAAAAGAAAATTTTCTTTGATTTAAAGGAAAAATGTACTTTTTGAATTAAATATGGAATATTTAAAAACAATAAAATTTTAAAAACTTCATGTGCACAGTACAGCATGGGAAATTGATTTTAAGTCTCTTCATGTCTAGCATGTAAATTTTCCTTTTACAAATACTGCCAGCACTGTCATCTGAAGAAATGTGGTGCCAGTATGAAGATGTGGAAGCCCATCAGTGTTCTCTTCTCAAGTGATGCACTTTGGTGAACTGTTATTTGTGCTCACGGGGGAAAGCAGCTATTTTTTCTATATTTTTGTCCTGTTTAAAAGAAAATCATTAGATTTGGAAAATATTTTCAGTTTATTAGACTCATTTATCACCTAAAGTTCTGGGGAGTTTATGCTGGTTTGGCAAAGAGAAGCCACTCAGACCAGTAAGCTTGCCTTCGGTATCACCAGTTGTAGGAGGGCTAATGAAGTCAAAGGGACTTGTAGATGTGTTCTTCTCCATCTGTGTCTTATGGTGGAAAGCATCGCCTGATAACATCCTGCTCAACTGTCATGTTAACCATAATCTGCCTTAACTAGGAAAGCAAGGATTTCTTCAGTGTAAAAAGATTCTCTGGCAATGAATCTCCCTCCTACATGTGGGGAAATGTCATGGTTGCAGGTGTGACAAAACCGGGCTGTTTTTGCCATACTATGGCTTGAATTTAGTTAAATCTGAAACAGACATGAAATCTTTATTCTGTTTTTGGTGGTGGTGGGTTTTTTTTTTGGGGGGGGG
>VXAL01007461.1:238552-265339 GCA_013399475.1 Chauna torquata | reverse complement strand
TTGTTTGTTTGTTTTATTTTCGTTTGGTTTGTTTTTTTTCACATCCCATGAGTCCATATCTCTAAGCCATAATGTATGGCAGTGAGGTCTTCAGAAATGTTGAGTTGAAGGGCATTATGAGAAGTAGTATTTCAGTTGTCATTCAGCTAAAGAATATGCCATTAAAATATGCTGCAGCCCAGGGACGATAAAGATATTTAAGGTTCTTTTTCTGGAATTGTACATACCATGCAGAAAATGACATCTTTCACAGAAAAGTCAATGTGTTTTACAAATTTGGCATTTTCAGAGACAGCTTTCCTTATTCATAGAAGTCATTTTCCTATGTAAACCATATCTTCTGTTTATACAGGCTAGTATTTGAATTACGGTGCCTAAACAGTCTGGATGTTGAGTGGTGTGGCTTCATTCTCTCACTTATTGTGCTGGATATCTGCAGTAATTTACTTGACTTATTTATGCTTGCATAACACAAGTTCTACACAGCTGGGAGCAGCACATGCCTTCAGCTGACATATATCTTCTTAAATTTTATGGTTAAATCAGAGACGAAAACATCACGAAGGTAAAAATAAAATTACAGCCGCAACTACAGGAACTCAGTACAAGAACCTTGCTGACAGTAAGCCAAATGGACTATGAAGCATGGACCTGGCTATCTCATTTGTCACACATTCTTGTCAACAGTCTCTATTTTGCTGCAGTAATCTTCCATTGGCGTTGAAAAGTCCATTTTCCTTCACAACAAACATTACTGCTTTGCATCAGCATCTGCTCATCTGAGCCAGCTCTGTTCTTAATGCAAGGGTAACAAATCTCCTTAAAACTATTTCTGCTAGATATTTTAAAAACTGAGCACTCAAAGTGGTCTCATAGCTCAAGGAATTGGCATTGTCCGTAACACCCAGTATTGCTGTGGTAGCAATTACATTTGTGCAACACGATATTTGATTGCTTGTCTTTAATTCTGCAAAGCAGTGCACATCAGCATACTGCCAATGCAGACAGCCTTTTGGAATGATCTGTGTAGTGATGATTGGTGTTTGGCACATGCTTATGCGTGCTTTGTGCTAATTATAAGTACAGTATCAGGAAGGTAAGTGTACTGGGTCTGGCTGGGACGGAGTTAACTTTCCTCACAGCAGCCCATATAGTGCTGTGCTCTGCACTAGTAGCTAGAACAGCACCGATATCTCTGGCTGCTGGTGAGCAGTGCTGGCACAGCATCAAGGCTCTCTCTCCGGCCCCCCCACCCCAAAAGTCCAGTAGGCTGGGGCTGGGCAGGAGGTTGGGAGGGGAACAGCCAAGAGAGCTGACCTAAAGGGGTATTCCATACTATACGGTGTAGTGTTCAGCAATAAATTCTGGGGGGAAGAAGAAGAAAGGGGGAACTCTCGTTACGAAAGTGTTGGTTTTTCCACGTGTATTGGGGCCCTGCTTTCCAAGAACCGGCTGAACATCACTTATTGATGGGAAGTAGAGAATAATTTTTCTCCTTTTGCTTCTGCATGGCCTTCGCATTTTTTTCCTTTCATTAAGCTGTTCCTTTTCTCAACCCACATGCTTTTCTTTTCTTTTCTTCTCTTTCCTTTCTTTTCCTTTTCCTTTTCCCTTTCCTTTCCTTTCCTTTCCTTTCCTTTCCTTTCCTTTCCTTTCCTTTCCTTTCCTTTCCTTTCCTTTCCTTTCCTTTCCTTTCCTTTCCTTTCCTTTCCTTTCCTTTCCTTTCCTTTCCTTTCCTTTCCTTTCCTTTCCTTTCCTTTCCTTTCCTTTCCTTTCCTTTCCTTTCCTTTCCTTTCCTTTCCTTTCCTTTCCTTTCCTTTCCTTTCCTTTCCTTTCCTTTCCTTTCCTTTCCCTTTCTTTTTTCTTTTTTCTTTCATCATATTTTCTCTCCCTGTTCTTCTGAGGAGGGGGCGTTGAGAGAGTGGCATGGTGGTGCTTAGCTGTCCATCCGTTGTTAAGCCACCACAGTAAGGCAGGAACTTTTTTTATTAGGTACATTTATTTCCCTGTAAAATGAATGTATTTCCAGTGTGGTGTGGATGTCTTTCAAATAACCAGTTTACAGTATATGCTCAAGATGAGCTCTTGCTTAGAACAATCTTTTTTGTATCAAAGTGGTGATTTTAGAGCTATGTAAAAAAATACATACTAACCTCCTGCAGTTGTTTCTTATAAGCCATAATAACTGAAGAAACATTTCTGTACTAACGCACTCTGATGTACCATTCTGTTCATGCTTATGGAGATTGATTTTACAACAAAGTTGCAAGGTAATTATGAATATATTTTTCTATTGTGTTACACTGAAGGAATCCTGTCAAAAGGAGTCATATACTAATATTTTAAAGTATTTGTCTATATTTTAGATATGGGATAAAAAATTCATAAATGCCTACAATGCTTAGGGAGCAAGGTCTTTTTTTTTTTCTTCCTCCAGAAGCCATGGGGTCTTACAAACTGTATAACTCAAGTTGTCATTTCATAGTGGTTTAAGTAGTATTAGGACTTCCTGCCACTAAACGGGGCAGTTTCTCCCCTCTCCAGCCATATGCTTTTATGTCTCCTCACTCATGTTTGCTCATATGACCAGGCCATGTCAACACAAACACTGGTCTCAGTGCAAGGAGCAGAGGAATAACAAGCAGCCCAGGGTAGGAAGATGGGTGAGATACCACGTAAGTGGGGGCAACCCAGAATTACATCAGCATTATCTCAGCACAAAATTGGAGCTTTAGGATGCATTATAAAGGTTTTTTTTTCTTGAAAATAGGTGTTCGGTTTTCAAATCTTATAAGCATTTCTATAGTTTTGCTGACAATTCTTTACACCATCAAAAAATGAATAAATAAAAGGAAGTTACTGATTCTTTAGTATAAGCCCAAGCCAAAACTCATTAACTTCTCTTTGATTTGAGGGATTTTAAGTTTTCCAAATAATTCTTACTTGTTAAATAATCGCTGATGGAGATTCCTGCCTGGAAACCTCCCTAAATATTGAACTGTTCATTTATGACTCCGAATACAACCCATTATATTTTGAAATCTCTTGTGCTACATAGCTTCCATTTCTGGGTTGTATCTTTTTATATTCTGTTGAACAATGCTCTTCCCCAATCCAGTGTAAGATGTCCTGAAAGTAAATCGGCATAGAACTTGAAATATATGTATGAGATTTAGTATTCCTTTCAGAGAGAGAGAGAGAGACTTTAGGAAGACCATTATGTGACAGGGCTACAAGCCCCAAATAGCACCAGGAATCTAGCAAGGGAAATGATTTTGAAAATTTAACTGAGCTAAAATTGTTGAAAATTCTGAAAAGAATGGGACAAGGTGTAATAAACAGCATCACTTCTCTACGGGTTTCTACACCTTTTGAAAGAGCATGTTCTCTGAGGGCAGACTGAAGGAGTGAGCTGGAACACAAATCTTGAAGTCACTGCCAGTGCTGAAGAGCTAGCAAGCATGCACACTCCTGATGTGGGTTCTGTGAAGACAAAGTCCTGCTCCTTGCAAAGGATATTTCTGTTGAATTTTGCAGGCCATTCTTCTTGCATGAGAAAAGGATGCAGAGGAATATCAAGGACTGGTCTTCCACTTTTTCCTTCCTCATAGAGTAGCCAGCCTGAACTACTAGGCGAAGGTCTCAGAATTATTACTAGAAACTGAGTTGGATTACCATTTGAATCCATAGATCCTCAAGGTGATACTTCAGCAATATTATTTTAGAAATAATATTGAACTTGGACGCAACAACAACAACAACAACAACAACAACAACAACAACAACAACAACAACAACAACAACAACAACAACAACAACAACAACAACAACAACAACAACAACAACAACAACAACAACAACAACAACAACAACAACAACAACAACAAAAATCACACAATAACCCAGGATTGTCTTATTGGGGACCATGGGAAGTCTGTTTCTTGAATGACACCTGCTGGAAAGTCCAAAGTGCATCCCGGAGTGCTGCAGGACAAAGGCACCTCACGTAAACATTACCTTGCCCACGTTCCGAAGAATATGAGAATCCTGGATATGGTGTGGTTGGTAAGTACAAATATAGCTGCCAAGGTGAAGCAGTGCAAGGTACTAAATAATACTGAACATTAGGAAGCTTAAACATCTGCCCAGCTTTTTAGGGTGGACTGTACACAGGATGAAATTGTTACACAGTACCAATTTAACTGCACTTGTCTTTTTCTTTCATGTAGTCCCAGAAAGAGTAGCTGAAGAAGACAGTTATGCAGCCTGAACTTTCATTAAGTGTCTCACAAACTTAGGGTTAAAAGCTGTTAAAAGCTTCCTCTGGCAATACTCTCAATAAGATAGCCATGAAAAATAGCATCACAGGAGTAAGTAATATATGTAGTTTAATTAAGTACATTACTCTCCCTATTTTTACAGCAAGTGAGAGATTTTTTTATTTTATTTTTAGCATTTGAAAACTTAATACTCAACAGAAAAATATTAGCCATATTCAGCACCAGTAAAATACTTGTATTTTTCTTATCTATTCTCAAATTTCATCTAAATAATTTGTAAATTTCTTGATAAGAAGGACCTGGGGAAATTGTACTCTAAATCATTATGAATTTCCCACACAGAAACTTAAGGCAATAAAAAATTCTGTTCAGTTTCATAACTTTATTTTCTACAACCACACTGGCAAACAAACTTACAGATCTGCCCAGTAAAATGCAACAAACATATTTTTGTTGTTTGTTACAGTTTATAGTCTTCCTGCCATGTAGATGGCAGCAGCACTCAAGCCTTGAAATTCGCACCAGCTTTTTCTTGAGCTTATTCCATAACTCCATGTTTAAGAATATTATTGTCATAAATGAACTGAAAGCATGATTATTCTTTAGATGGACATGAGATTAGTTACACATACCTTTAAAGAAGCCTGTAACATCATATCAGTTTTTAAAAGGCAATGAGTTATATCTGTCTGTATGAATACAGATGTCACTGTTTGTTCTTTGTATTTTATGATGCATTTTCTTTCTGTAAATTAAATTGCTAGTATTTTTTCCACTGTGTTCTGTTTGAGGACACACATGCTGCTTCTGAAGGTCCAAAAATGTTAAGATTTACTAGAATAATCCCCATATATATTTCTCTGCAGAATGAGAAGCAGCTAGCAGGTGCTTGGGCAGGAAAGCTGTTGACTGTGAGCATCCTTGTCATGATGATACAAAGAGGAAGGACAGAGAAAGGTAACGGAATGCACAGTGTAGGGTTTTGTGCTATGGGCTCTGCTAATCATAGTACTTTATAAAAATATCATGAATTATCCTGAGGGTCCAAATGTCTTTAATTGTTGAAATTATCTGCACTCTAACATTTGCTTTGGCTAAGAAATAGAGAGAGGTTTTGAAAGAGAAGCAACAAAACTGAGACCCGGAATCAAAGCTGTCTTACAGCCTCAGTCTCTTTGCAGCATCAGCTGAAACCTCAGGGAGGCTTTCTGGGATCATCTTCAGGCCCTGGGAGATAAAAGCAGGTGTTACACTTGTGACTGGAAGTATTCGTAGACAGGGGCACCTAGGAAAAACTACTACTACAACCACTACTGAAAAAAAAAAAGAAAGTTACTTTCTTGATCAAGGAAATACTGTTTAAATGCTGGAGGCAAAAGGCAGTGTTTTAGCAAGCCGTAATACGAAGTAGTGGATAAGCACTAACTCCTCCAGTGTTTCTCAACCAGTACCAGCTGAAGTGACAGGGCGGCTAAATATCTAGTGGACAGCATTTCTCATTTCGTAGGTTCTTGGCTACCAATGGCATAAGTGGCAGTTAGTACAGGGAACAAAATTGGGTTACACGCTTTTCAGAGTAGGATACACATTTTGTTCTGTACCTGTTTGCTGTTCCTGACCCTTGTTGGCACTACAGAATAGAAGTAAAAACAACAGAAGAAGCACTAAAATAAAACCACTGCCTACTATGGCCATTTTGGCGGGCAGAGTCCTCTCTTGAGTGAAGTTTTCTCCTACGGGCGATTTTAAAGTATCCATACTACCTCCGCATCTTGCAACCTGGAGTACTGCTGGCAGTGCAAATCAGGCCCTATCTGACAAGCTGGGGATGCATTTGGTGGATTTTTAATCCACTTTGGCACAGAATCAGTGAAGGTAAATGGGAAAGTGGGCAGACTGTGGTGCTTAACCATCCTCATCCATGCAGAACTGCCACCGCTGTAGATTTTGACTGGCCTGTTCTAGGCTTGTGCAGAAGTTGGGAGAGAAACAGGAGCCCATATCCCTCCAGTGCCCTTGTGATACCATATGAAGCAGAAAACCCTGACCCAGTAGATCACCCAGCCTTTTGTAGTCAGGCAGCTGTTCTCCAGAGGACAGAATTCCACACTGGAGAGACCACTATTGCTTCAGGCTGCGCTCGATGGATGATGTGTCCCCAGACAGGTTCCTAAGGCATAATGGGGCTACAACCAAGAAGCTATTCTAGATGTCATGATACATATCCTGGAGTGATGGCATTCCCACTGCTTATCTGGTGCTTCAGGTAAAGGACTAACAAAGGGAAAGTACGGATTTGTCGCTAATAAAATTTTTGGTCAGTAGAAGTAGAATTAATGATGGTGAGAAAGAGCAGCAATAGGACACATGCCCCATCTAAACAATGGGACAGCCAGCTTTCCATCTCTCCTGCGTGCCGCTGAGTATGATGCTACACACGTTACATGGGGCAGTGCTAATGGGAAATCGCTTCACCTCTTAAATCTCTTCCAGATAAACACATGCCTAGAATGAACATGTTTTAGCTATGTAACGTGTATGTTTTGGAGATTTAGGGGTTTTTACTCTCCACTGTACAGCATTCATAAAATGGCACGGAGCTGTGACAGGGGAGGTTCAGGCTGGGTGTTAGGAAAAGGTTCTTCACCAAGAGGGTGCTCTGGTACTGGCACAGGCTCCCCAGGGCAGTGGTCACAGCACCAAGCCTGCCGGAGTTCAAGAAGCGTTTGGACAACACTCTCAGAAATATATTCTGATTTTTCGGCGGTCCTGTGCAGAGCTGGGAGTTGGACTCAATGATCCTTGTGGGTCCCTTCCAATTCAAGATATTCTATGATAATATGAATGCTATGGATTCCATCCCTGTGAGCATATATTTGCCAGAAAGCTGTTTTAAGGTCCCCCAGCTCCACATGTTTTGTTTTTGTTTTTCTTGAATATGTTCAAAATGACACTTGAGTAATAAAAATATCTTGTCATCTTGCCATCATGCTGGTAGTACATTCAATGTAGTTATGGCAGTGTTCCATGCCTTGCAACAAAAAATGCCTTTGAATTCAAATTGCAGAGTTTATATTAGTGCTGATTGTACATGGCCTATAAAGAACACATTTTTTAAAAGCTCTTGGAGCTTAAAACAAATTTCTGTATCTTAGTACTTTGTCTATGGAATAGAAATAGTGACAAGGCCCTACCTCAGAGAAGTTTTGTAAGGGTATGTGTGGGTGGACACTGCATTTTGTCAGTAAAATACACAACAAAAATTACACAGTAAAAAGTTGATACATTTTCATTATCCCTGCCCAAACTTTTTAGGCTTTTTAGGTATCAGCAAAACTACCTGAGCAATAATGATATAGCAACTCTGATAAATACCAAATATGTCTTTCCTTAGTGATATTTTTGCAGAATCACTTTGGAGTGTAACTGCTCTTTAGGAACTTGAGGTTTGCAACAGTAAGATTTCAAACTTTTGAAGAAGTTAAACAATTTTAATGTGTTGGATACTGAGAAAAACACCGCAGACAACATCATAAGGGAAGATTTGTTCCAGCCACTGTTTCTTATATTAGTTGCTTTCATTAAATGGAGTGACAGCCCAATGAATCACTGGGTGGTCTTTTGGTCTGACAGTTTGGGAATCATCTGAGCAATTAACAGGCAGTCAACCAATTGCAGTGGCTAGTGATTAAATTACAGAGGTTGTTTGGTGGCTTCTGTTAAGAAATCTCTGCGAAGAGTTAGGTGGATCCACCATCTATTGTATGATGAACCTGTGAATTGTTGTGCTTACTTACTTATTCAACTAAATACTCAAGAATATTATGTCACTTGTGAAGTGTTGATATTTGAAATACATTTCATGCATTCGGTTTCTGCTGTGCTAAGCCTATGCATGAGGAAAACTTAAGATACTGTTGGGGTAAACATTTATCTTTAAAATTCCTTTCCTCAAGTCTTAAGTCACATCTCTGACTAACTCCATGAGTACATCACTGGTTTCATTCTTGATTTCTCACTAAAAATTACCTTCTCTGCTATTTAAGTCCTTTAAGCATATATTATTGGTGTTAACTTCTTGCTTAGCCCACAAAACCTATAGCACCCTATGTCACTCCACTTTTTTACCATGCCTAAATCTGTAGATAGTCATCCGGTGTTTCTGCTGTTTGTGTGGTTTTTTTCCTTCCTTGTGTGTGTGACAAATCTATCACGCTCTTCCCAGAAGTCTGACGTTTTTCTTTCTCCCATGATACCCAGAGTTTAAACTTCCACAGGGAGAGAACAAGGTAAAAGCAGCAATAAGGAAAAAAATAAAAAGAAGTAAATTCTATTAGCAAGACTAAATATTCTAGCATGCCAGATTATGGTGACGCTGACCTCCAAGCTACACTCTGATCTTTTATGGTAATTCTGAACAGACCTGCTGAAGGTGGATGTAAATGTGAATACGCTAAGAAGAAAAGATTTCTGGGAATTTGCATAGGATACATATAGCCAAAACCACAATCCTGTACATGTTGCGCACAGTCCCCCCCTACACTGAGCTCACACTTCATGTTCTTGGAAGGGAGATGTGACTATAAAATGAATCTCAGCAACATTAAATTTTCCTAAACATTTAGCCCTTTTTCCTGGGGCTAAACTTTTCTGGATTAGCCAAGAAAGTGCCCTTGCTGCCTAGCAGGGAGGGGAGGAGGTAGTTCTGTACATTTTAATGCTTTTACAGCTTCTGTTCTAAAAGATACTGGGAATAAGAGGGAGTCTTGCATGACTTCCTTAGAGATTGATTCAGCTCCCTTGCACACAAAAGTTTTGCCAAAGTTTTGACAAAATGAGTCCCCACAGTAGATGATCTATTTTCTTATCCAGCACTCAGTCCTGGACCATGTCCTCCGCCAGTTTTACTCAACCAAAGCTGCCTTCAAAAGGGCTCAGGTGCACCAGCTGGTCAGCAGCAACCAGTGGGTTAATACAGCCTGGCTCCTGCCTCTCCCTAATGTTCAGGAGAAGATAATGAGGCAGGGATAGAGCCAGCAGGTTAACGAGATAACTGGAAGGAGAGACTTGGGAAGTAGATGAGGAAGAGAGAGTGTTAGAGTCCTTATATTCAGGTATTACACAGTTGAGAGAATTGCTGGGGTAGGATCATTTTCGGGTATTATAAGGACCATTTGACGTTAAAGCATAGGTGTGATCAATAAGCAATATAAGAGAGAACACAAGCAACTTGAAACTACTAATCTACGTGGCAAAAGAGTCTGCCTTTTACATTCCTATTGTAGTTAGTAGTGGACTATGTTCTGAACTCTTTTACACTAGCTAAAGTGAAAAAGAAAAACACAGGAACTCATGCTAGGATAAACAGTGAAATCTCTCTAACAGACTCTAACTAGTAGTTGAGTAAGCATTGCTAGAAATATCTCTCATGCATTTGAATAGAATCTATTAATAAATTGAATGAGTAGAACTTAGATAAATATAGAGAGGTAATACAGTAAAACAAATGGCCCTAATAAAGGACACTGTTGTACTATACTGTTTTGAATATCATCATGAAAGCAGCTTACCTTTTTGCTGAATCTTTTCAATAATCCTGGGCTGTAAATGATGCAGCCATGTAAATAACTCTGACAGTTGCACCTTGACCACATAATATGAAAAATTGCTGGTTCTCTATAACTGCATCATCAAAAAATTCCCTTATCAGTATGCAACGTCCTGTTACAAGCAGAAAACAGAAAAATCTACACAGTCTGCAGCCTTCACTATGCTATTCTTACTGTTATTATCAGCAACAATGATTATCTCTAAATGTTCAACAGTAAATCCAGGGGAATAAATGGAAACATTTCTCCTAAGTGGTGTATAACAATACCTGACATTTGTATAGCACCTTTCATCTGTAAGAATCCCAAAGTGCTTTACAAAGTCTGCTGGGATCACTTCACCCAGCTCTGAAATGTAGCTACCTCCATGGTGAAATTCAACTTCTATTCCACACGAACACCATTGCACAACAATGTTTTTGAAAGAAGTGTCAACTAAGTGAAATGCATTGAACTGTTCTTGTGAAAGCTATCACAGGATCCTCAGTGACAGCCAGTGGTTAAAGCTTTGGTTTGGCATCTAGAGCAAAAACCAGCAGTTGGTTCATCCTCTGCCCTCACAGGCTTCCGTCCCAACACACGCACACTCCTTTTTCTATTCTTCTCAGAACACTGTGCCTACAGTGAGACCACCCGCTCCAAGTATACTGTCAGGTTTGACCTTGGTTATCTCACCTATTACCAGCAATGACTATTGAATAAAATACTACTCATGAATGCAGTTCTACTAATGAAATCACAGTAATAAGCCTGGCTGCCTGGAGTTATCCTTAGAAAGTGAGTCATAATGAAAACAGAATGCTTAAAACTTAACAGGAAAAAAATGGGCATAACTAATCTAAGACTGGGCTTCTCTGACAACTTTGGTCTGTTTGAGCCTAACTCTGTGAAATTAAGTCCTAATCTGTTTTGCTTCATGAAGTACTTACATTCTTTTTCACTGTATTAGTACCATCTTTATGTATTTATACGAGTGGTTATGCCTGTGCCCTCACAGTAAGGTGACTAGAAACGGATGCTGCATCTGTACTGGTAAATTAGAGTAGGAGAACATCCTCACATATGGGAACTCACATGTCTGTGTTGATACATCAATGGGACAATCTCCAAGTTCTTGACCTCCAAGAACTAAGACACTCCCGATGACCATACCTGCTAGAAAATGTTTGAATACGTCCATGCTCTTCTGGAAGGTAAAAGTATTTTTCACTCAACATTTCAGGTCTTCCCCTGCCAGTTGGCTTTCTTGCCAGAGAACAGTCCCAGGCCCATTTAATTTGCTGTTACATATATATGCATACCAAATGTATGTACAGAGAATGTATGTTAAGTGTAGTAGCTGTGTGTTCCTGGATGTGATAAAAGTCAGTATAAAAGTGGATTGCATCTTCAAGCAAAACTCATGGTATGCAGTATGAGTCATCTTGAAAGTGCTCTACATGTATTAATTAAATTGTGGATCTGAAAATACATGTTCTTGCTAGAGATTGCTATTACATTTTCATCTTGCAGAAGGACAGGAGCAAGCCAAGGCAGGAGGTGTGAACCCTGCTGAATTTTGGAGAGCTTAGCTCCTCCGGTTGATACAGATTTGATCCCTCCAACTTAGGTTTTTGTCTGTAAAAAAACAAGGTTCCACATGGCTTCAATCCACTGTAGGGTTACTGCTGTGTCTTATATTTCATCTTCTCTATGGTCTCAGCTGTTCTTTGGCAATGTGGGAGTGGGTAAGTCCCTTTTCATTTAACCCTGGGGAAACATCGCACATGTCACCTATTCAGGGTAGAGGAAAAAATTAGCTAAATATTCAGAACCATTTTACCTCTGAGGGTATGATGGTCTCTGCTCTTCCACAATTACAGACAAGGAAGGAATCAATAGCATTGTTTCAGAAGTTACTGACTGTTGTATTTCTTTACTTGGAACAAATGCAGGTAAACCAATTCAAATCCTTCCAATTTCTGTACATAAATGTAGGCAAAATATAAGTACTGTATTTGATAGAACACACTGCATAATTTGATAGATTTTATTCTTGATATTGTTATGTAAATAACAGATGAGAAAGTTATGTGTGTTAAGTTACAGCTTTTACTTGGAAGCTATATAGAAACAAAAGGGAAAAACTGAAGTGATTGTAATATACTGTAGCAAGGCACTTTAAATATAGCTGAAGCAAAAGAACAGTTTATAAAGACATGCTGTTGCTCTGAACTGAAATTTGGAAGGCTTCAGTTTGGCTCAAGTTTAAACTTCTCATCTGCTCTTGAGCATGTCATGTAAATCTCTTTAAGTCTCTGTTCCCACATAAACTGTGGAAAAAATAACGTTTTCCAGCTCCACAGGAGTTTTGTGAGTGTAAGTCCACTAAGGTTTGTCAATCAGCTGGATACTATAGTGGTGCGAGCTATGTAAGTATGTAGGCAAATAGTATATCAGAGTTAGATGCTGTCAACCACTCATTCCTGTAAAAGCAAGGGAAACATTGTATTAAGTACTAAAATGTGATTTTTCTTCTCTCAGGGAGCTTCATTGTGCTTTTAAAATAGAGATGAACTGCAGAGTGAAGCCTAAAGTAATGGTAATAGCCCTGAATCTACTGTGAGATATTCTGAGTGGTTTCTTAAGAAAGCACAGTGTGAATACATTATTGGAGTTTGTCTTGCGCACAAATCCAAAATGTTCTACTGCCAGAGAGACAAAAGATATGTGCTTACACAAAAAGATGTGATGAACGTTGGGTTTCTGGAATACACATAAGGATGTAAAATATCTGCTATCAGAGATGCTAAATTAAATCATTCAGCAGGGCTTTAAATGCATTACAATTTAATGTTGTAAATTTATATTAGAACTTCATACTGCCCCATCCCTGGAGGTGTTCAGGGCCGGGTTGGATGGGGCCCTGGGCAGCCTGATCTAGTGGGTGACATCCCTGCCCATGATGATCTTTAAGGTCCCTTCCAACCCCAGCCATTCTATGATTCTATGATTTATTTGCTGTGAGCCCACTCAAATGGATTCACTGATTAAGGATGATTTCAAGCCAAGTCCTGTATGTGTATATACATACACAAGGACACACACATATATATGAATATGTATTTATATATATCAGCTATCGTATATTCCATATTGACTCCTATTTTAAATCCGAATGTGAAGATTGCAGTTACGTTGTTAATGTCAGCTATAGGACTGCAGAAAGAATGGATGAGGCAATACTTAACTTTTTCTACTGCACATATGTATTACACACCAATCTTTATGTGGATTAGCCCATGTCCATTCATAATCAATAATATTGCCTCATCAAACTTCTATATTTTTATATACACATATGTATAACTTTCTTAAAGATATTTTAAAGATAAATGGGTCTAATTTTGGTCCTGACAATCAGACCAGAACAACTGATAGATTTGGCTCCACATTTGAAATGCTAACCTGTTACGAGGCAGGTCTTAGCAAACATGGCAACAAACAAAACCCAGGAGATTCTGACCTCTTATTTTCTCTGTCTCCAAAGACTTCATGTTTGAGGCAGAAATTCATAATTCTGCTTTTTATATTTACCTATCATCTGACAACCACGACTTCAGTAAAAGCCATATCCTCCTTAAATTTTCCAAGCTTTTTTTTTTTTTCCTTTAGTTGACAGACAGTTGCTAATCACGTGTACAATACCCTGAGCAAATTTCAGGCCTTATGGGGATAGAATAGCTTCCTGCATATCTTACCCCCTTCCATCCTTATATTTCTCAGTTTATATGTGAGACTGGTTTGTATTTGTGAATGAATGCTATGGTGTCTGTATTGTTTGTGATGAGAAGAGGGATTGTGTGACTGTTCAAGAGAGACATTCAAATTCAACCATTCAAAGACAACATTTACTACTATCTCTGCTTGCTTTGAAGTGCTCTGCAAAGAATCTGCTGAGGACACACAATAAATTTTCCTTACACCAATCCTGAATAGAATATTTTGCAGTTTGCCTGGCAGGCAGGACAGGGTGGCATGCTGTCCTCTGAATGCTGCTCTGGGCTTTGCTGCCAGTCAATGCTGTTGCAAGCACAGGCATATCAGAGTCTTTAGCCAATATGCAGCAATGACATGAGAGCTCCAAAGAGATTCGTTTGATCTCTGAAAGGACAAAACTGAGATAAGTTGCCCACTCCTGTGACTGGATTCAGAGTTTTAAAGATTTGGCATAGGGATTTGGATCTCTGAGTTGCCTTAACAAAAAGCAAATTCCGTAACTTACTCTGCAAGGTCTGTTTGACTTTGCTGAAAGAAGAATGCTTGTTCAAAGCTAGCCCAGCAATCATCATTCATCATATTGTCAGTCACACTCAGATACCAAGGTACCTTCAACAAATATTTTGTATTGTAACTTGTTGGTTGGTTATTAAATTAGAGTTTCCCACAAAGTTCCAGTAGTCAGGACATTTTGTGATCTTTATGGGATTTATATTAACTCATAGAAATCTTTACAAGGTTGCCAGAAGGTGTAAAGAAACTAATGATTAGCTAGATTCTTCCTAGTAATTTAGAGATATTGATGAGTGCTAAGTTCAAGTTGCTGTTAGTGGTAAAGAGTATTACCTGTAATGCTTGATTCCTGCTTCCCACAAGAATTAAAAAGTCTCCCACACTCAACACAATCTTACTTCTCATTATTTCATATTTTTAATGTGAAAATGCTATTGTTATATTTGTTAAAACTCATTTGCTAAGATTGTATAACAGCTGAATAATTTATCACTGCAGCCATGAATTAATGGTTGCATATTCAAACAATTTGTCTGAAGAAACCATCTTTCAGCAGCTGTTATTTACTAAAAACTAGTAATACTGTCTTTCAGCTGCTGGCTTTGATGCAGTAAGTCAAAATGTATTCCTTCTTCCTTACCGCTTTACACTACCACAGTATGAACTCCATGATTTGACTCACAGTACTCTGAAGCAACTACTGAAATCTTCAGGTCCTGCCAAAGATAGGGTCATCTACTATAAAGTGAGTCCTGAGTCTAAAGCAGATGCAGTATTCTCCTTAAAAATTATTGTAAGTAAAAATAGTTACATTAATTATCATTAATATCGGAAGGGTCTTTTAATCTTCTATGATATCAATTCATTTCAGAAGCAGTTAATATGATCCCATAACAAATAAGTAGGTTATCTTAAACTACAGATTTAGTCTTATTTTAGCATATGAAGACAAGTCAAAAGATATTCAGACTTTGTTCAAACAGTCTTGTGTACAGTTCAGAAAAAGGTACATATGTGATAACGTAATGACAGTACCACATGCACCTGTTCCCAGAGAAGGCTGTTTATTTAAGGTCTAAAGCAAGGTTCGATTTTGAAGAAAACTTGACAAGGACAATTTCTTACTTTTACTAGCTGACAAAGCACAATAGTAATGATGGGTGATAGCATTCCAAGCTTTCACTCACTTGAAACACCACAGAGCAATTTGTATGTATTTGTTCCTTGCTTTCACCATAGTATTTCACATCTCTAGGTGGGATTTCCAAGGAAGCCCAAGGAATAAGACATTCAGCTCTCAGAAAGAGTTACTGAAATGCACGAAGCTATGTTTGTTCATCTACCGCAATGCTGAGTTTTTCTGAGGCCCTGTGTTTAGGAGTGAGAAGACCACACTCCTGGCACTTCTTTGCATCACTCCTCTCTCTGGAATATTGTCACATGCAATATTGGGCACCTTCTGGAACTATACATCAATTTCCCTTATCTCCTTACCTAGAAAGGCTCAGCCAAACATCTAGAGCAGTTTCACTCTGCCTTCCATCACACGCTTCCTCCTTTTCCAATATCTGAACCCTCATACCCTTCTGCCACTTTGCTGCACTCACCTGTGGGTATCTGAGGGATATGAGAGGTGCTTTCCCCTGTGCTCTCCACAGGCAGAGCAGAGCACTGGGAGGTACCAACAAACAACCGCTCCCTTGAAAAATCTCATCACTCACAGCAAAATGATTCTCCTCTGATACTAGGCCCTGATCTGTCTGTGGAAGGAGACACTTTATCCTTCCTCACAGACATTCTCTCTGTCCAATCAGTCCTGAACTAAAATACAAGAGGCCGATGTTTCCTGGTCAGCATTCTAATGGATATTCAAAATAGCTAACAAATAAAAGGGACACCTATCTAGCTCTAGAAAATCTGTTCATAGACCTTTTGGATTGAAGCAAAGTATACTTTTGACTTGCCAGTAAAAGTCTCCAACCTGAATCACATTCTAATCCGAAATGCTGAAGTAATATCATTGTAAGATCTGTCATTTCTGCCTTCTTGTTAGAATAGTCCCATCATCTTCTATGGAAAACAGCTCTGTGTCATAAGTTTATATATTTATCCTTTAGCTGGACAAACAGCCCTGGACAGTATTTAACTGGTTGCTTTTGTGAAGGAACAAAGATTTTCTGAGTTACCTAACTTGCCTCTGTCACATTCGGGCAGGAAGGCCCAGGGTTTTAACATACTTTCCCACACTTTTCAGTATGTGTTTTTGTGGTTTCCCATATCAGATGCTAAAATCTTTCCATAGATTGAACTTTTTTGTAGGATATAATTGTGTGTTCATCTGACTCACCTTCTGGTTTTGAGGTGTGGATCAGGTTTTCCATGAGGCCTTTTGAAAGACAGAGGTATCAGTTGAGCAAAGCAGAGCAGGCAGTTTCCTGTAATCATCTGTACCATCATCTGAGCTGGATCATGGCAGCAGCTGATCAATAGAGGAGTATTTAAATATGTTAGAGCCTGAATCTGATATTCTACATGTTTAACTGCATAAACAGATCAATGGAACAGGATTGATCTCCATTGATATTTGGCAGTTTTCAAATACAATTAAACCACATTTGGAGCACTGAAAGCACTTGAAATAAACAACTGGGTACTATTTATAATTTAAAGAGCTACTCAAAAAATTTAATAGATCAAGCAGTTGTTTCAACAATGCCAGTGTCAAGGGAAAAGTTGAAATCCATATACTGTATATAAATAGCAAACTGAAATTAATGGCAAACTGAAATTCAATGTGTTCCTTAGCACATATTATTATTTACAAATATTTCAGTATTTATGATGAAAAGGTTGTACAATTAGATTGGCATTAGCCAGTGTATATGAATGACTATGCCTGAGTGGAATCTGTTATTGGCATTACTTATACAGTAGCGGCACAGATTCTTCAAGAGTATAAATGGTGCCATTAATAACGGTTGTAATGTGACTAAGTTGCCAGTTTATGAGATGCTGTTGACGAAACAGCAACTTTAGCTTTCTCACATCCCATAAGACAGTACAATGCAAGAGTTACACAGCTGTTTTTTGGTTTTGCTGATCACTGTTGGCTGTAACTGCATTGTGTCTGACATGGCTTCAGCAATTCCCTCTATTCCAGAGCACTTCCATGATTCGACACCTGGCATCTCTATTGTCTCTTCTGAGAGCCTAGCACTAGCTTGAGTTTAGGCTCAAGGAGACAGATACTGAAGGTCATAAGATCAGCCAGTGCCCACAGGCTTTCTCCTTCTCAATTTCAACTGAGTCGCACCAAAGTTGACCAGAAGAATATTTCTTTTAGGGAATAAGATATATTAGACATCCTGGTCTCCCTCTGGGCAGTTTTACACAGCAATATAGAAGTAGTCATAGTGAAACCTAATGTGAGAGTTGTGGATTTGATCCAGAACATACAAGATGATTAGAAGTTTTACTTTCTAAAGAATTATTTGCAAAGAATGGCTTATGGTTTAGAGCAATTTGAAATATATAAAGGAAACATGGATCTGTAAGACTACTCTCTGCTATGAACTTTACGCTAACAACATTCTGAAACATATTTAAACAGTATCAAAAGGTTTTCTTTTCCCAGACACTTGAAAATAATCCCCTCTGTCTGTACTTATGCACATGCCATGAAAAGATGGGAAAGTGATTTCCACGTGTACCATTTTCCTAATCCAATGCCAGTGAATACGTAAAAAAATAAGGCTTTTTTATTACAAGGATTGAGAAGAGGAAACTATAGCAAGCTGCTTTTGCCCTGGAAGAAGGAGTGGTTAAGTACCACAGAGACAGTACGGATTCCCATCATATGTTTATCAGAGCTGGGACGCTGCAGTCCTTGACTCTTCAAGCCTCTAAGTCCCTCCTAGCTTACAGAGGTTTCAGAACATGTGCATATGAATGTGCAACCTTCTACTGAGAGTACATATATATTATTCCTATCTGAACTGCTTTTCCTGTTAACACCACCAGAAATACTTTTACCTAAGAGGCTATTACAGGGCAAAATTAAGAGGTTACCTTCAGTATTAAACTCTGCACTGTTCCAATGGCCGTGAGTAAGCCCCTCAACCAATCTGTGTTGCACAGAGCAGCACAGTGAAAACTGTACAACAGAAATACTTTGGCAGTTTACCTGAAGAGACATGGTGATGACTTATAGCACACCCTGAATAATATTTCTTCTCTGTACTTTATCTGGACCAATAAGCGTTTATGCTTCTGGATGCAGGAAGAGCTGTTTGTTCTCCTCAGCTGACATCCCATTAAAAAGAAAATAAAGTAAACATATCAGAATTAGTCCCCTAAAGCTTCCATCAAGCCTTCTGCCATGAGCACTTTGCTGTTGTCTTTGTTTTTTCCTTTTGCCAGCTTTTGGCACTCAAAGGCAATCTATCTTTGGAAGAGAGAATAACATCGCTCTTCTTCCCCAGGATGTATGATCCAAGAACTAAAAATAGTGGCTATCCGGAACAACATCAAAGGGCCGCATAATAAATAAGTAGCCAAAATTGTTGAAGAAAACTTCTTCAGGTGGTGAGCAGCACAATATACTTAAGAAAAAATACAAAATCTTGCAGTGAGCAATTATGGGATAATTAATCAAAAGAAAAAGTCACTTTCTAACCCTACCCAGTAGTGGTCAGTTTAAATCCTGAACCTGGGGCAGTTTTCCCAGGATAACTCTGAGGAATTATCTAGCTTTTTATTATGCCTCATAGAAATAATATTCCAATTTTATTGTTCATCATCAAAAGGTAAAGAAAGAAAGAAGCATCACTACTAGCAAATATGTGTAAGGCACCTGAATTTTTCTTTAGTGACTGTCAAACAATGGGCTTTAGGACCTACTGGAAATGCAAACCCTCTAACAGCTTTCAGGCAAACCTTTGTTTTCAGCTGATCATTACTAGTTCTGACCTTTTAAATCCTCTGCTGCTAAGGGAGAACCTGGTCTTTACAGAAAAGCTGTTCTGTATTCCATTCATAGACAATGGAGAACTTAACTATATTTACTGGTATTTAACATATGGAGCATATTTGCCTGTAAGGTAGATGAAATCTCCCACATTTAAGATCAAATCAATTTGAATTTAAGGTCACATTTGCAGAAGTCAGTGTTCTGTAAAATCAAAGAAGAGCTTAACTCTACTATTTTTTTCTCCACCAATCAACTGTATAGTTTCCCATAGCACAGTTTTGCAGCCTTCCTCCTTTCCTGTCCTCGCTCACTCAAATATTCATTTGGGGGCCAGTGACATGACTCCAATCTTACTCACCTGAGCGGAGCTGTGAGTGTTTAGGCCCAAGACAAACATGAACTGTATTCTGCAAATTTCATATTTTTAATTCTCACTCCCACAGTCTCAGTCATATTGCTGAGACTACTCACACAAGTGTCTTGCCTGCTTAAAGAGAGGTGCTCAGAATCAAACCTTTTTTCTTAAGATGAGATATACCCAATTTGGACCATCTAGTTCATGTGCTTCCAGGACTAAACAGAGAAAATAGTTTCATGTGATTTCAAGGTGAAAGTGTGTGTATCTTCATTCATAAGCAAGTGCTGCTACTTCAAAGGAGAGGAGATTTGCAGGAATCAATGATCTGCAATATCTTTTTGTTTAAGGTGTAATTGTTGTCTAATAGCACTTAGGGACTTTGCTATTGCAGAGGTCTGAGAAACACAAGTCCAAAATACAACTTTCTGGTTGGGAGATTTCTAATATTGTAACATTGTCTTTGCACACTACTAACCCAAAGCCTTTTCCCCTGAAAGTCTAAACAGGAGAGGAGAGAATAGGAGCTGCTCTTGATTTCCCCTTCCATGTTCCTGTGAAAGTAAGATACAGCGGGTCTGAAAATGGCATTTATATTGTTAATAATAATATTTACTTTTTGTTCTTTATTTTTAAGTGAAGATATTGATTACTTAGTCTGGATGAAATCATGAAAACTTATAGACAAAGTGGAATGGAAAAAAGAAAATGCAGTATTAAGTGCTTCCCTGTGGCCTAAAAGAAAGACTTCTTTTAAAACAATGGAAACAAAATCAGAAAAACGGTGCAGAAAACTGGGAAAGCTCACAAACATTTATTTACTGGATTTTAAAATGACATTATTAGTGTTGCACACAGGATAGCCCACTGAAATGTGTCTAGCAGCATTTTCTGTTCTGATGAAAAGTTGCCAGCCACTTGAGCAAATGATTTTGAAAGATGAAATAGAACAGGATAAAATGTTTTTACCATCAGTACCTTACTAATGAACTCAGGGGAAACTTAACAGGAGCATCTTGCTGGCTGCTACTATTTAGATTTTAGGTAAACACATGGCAATTTGTGAACTCCTCTTTTTATTTCATGTTGTTTACTGCTGAGTTGACAAATGACTCCTAACCTGTCCCTGCATGCAAGGATTTGAATCTGTGTTTCTATACAGTCTGTGGGACAAATTCACCTTAAATGCAAATGAACACAGTCAACTGAGTTGCTTTCTCTTGCACCAAGGCTGAATTTGATCCTAGATGTTTAGATCACTAAGCTATGCCCTCCGGCTTAGCAATTCTTCAGCTGAAAGATTACTTTCTGACTGTGAATGCCAATAGTCCTCTTACTCTGGTAGCTGCAAAAGTAATAAGTGCATATAAAGGTTTCATGAACTGCTTCACAGGTGAAGGGAGACAGCCCATTCCATTCTGGAAGTGTCTCTCATTCTTCAAATGAAGAAGAGGAAGTCTGAGTGAATGAAAGCTTAGCGTATTTTTGCGACTTTTACATCAAAAACAAAAGAGTTTGGACTGTTAGAGATGTGGGGGACCATTGTAACTCATTTCCATACAGCATTCATTCAGCTCTGAATCAACAGAGCTTGTAAACCTCTGACATACAGATTGACCCGAGGGGGAAGAAGGAAAGAAGGATGTAATTGTGCCAATTAATCTGGAAAGGCATCTGAGAGAACAATGTCTTTAAGGAAGCCTGATTCTGATCTTAGTTAGACTAGTGTAAATCTACAGTGATGTCACTGACATCAAAAGAGCATCCCCTGCTTATTGATTGTAACCTGGATCAGAATTTTGCCTGGAATTGGTTATTCATCCTGGACTAGCTTTGTTAATTCTAATCACAGCTCTCTAAGGGGAACTTATATATAAAATGGTAAATATTCTCTGTACATCATTAAAAAATATTAATAGATTAACAATGCTGTTTCACCGCTTTGGCATTTTGCTACAAAACCCACAAAACATTTTGAGCAAGGATTTGTGTAGTACTTATCAGGAAGGGAAACAGAATCAGTAATGTCTACAGATCTGATTAGTAGGTTTGTTCTAAGACTTGTTATATTCTACAGAGGAGTCAGGACATCAGGAAGCAAAGTAACATGATCTCCAAAGCAGAATGGAGACAATGAGCCATCTATCATTTTGATCTATTTTACATTAAGAGATTAGCAAGCCTGGGAAAGAGAAAAAATATAGAAGTACATTCTCCTTCCTGAGAAATGGGGACATTTGTGAGTCCTAGGGAGCCGTACAGGTATGGAGCTCTTGCATTCTGCTCCCTTTGTTCATGCCTCCTGTCCCATTGACACAGAAGCAGAGCCAGCCTGTCTGCTTGCTCTTCCCGTGATATGGGCTGCAAGCCAAGGAGAGGGGTGCAGAATCTAGTCTGTCGCCTTTGTACATAGCTGTGACACAGAGGAATGTGAGCAGGCAGCTCTCAGCCTTCCAGCCCCACTTCCTGATGCAGGATTTACGAGACTTAATGGAAGACATGCTGACAGTAAACCTGTAGCTAACACATCATTTAAATAATCATCATTTAAATAATCCCTGACTAACTAGTGAAATGATAATTTTAGGAGGGACTGAGTGAATTGGAAGGTGTGGATTCCCACTGAAATGTAATACTGATTTGATGCCTTTAAATTTGCTAGAGACTGCAACTAGCATTTTTATTCACCTATTTACTCTTCCCAAGTTATTTATTATTGACCAGAAGTAGGTCTGGATGAGAGCTGTTAAAACAGATGTGCCAGATACTGGCTGGATCTGAATGCAAAAGCAAACAGTTGGAGGTGAACCTAACAAGGATCTGGGTTGTAGCTGAGGCTGCTCAGATACATTTTTTTTCCAAGTCTCTCCATTTTTTAACTTGCATGTTGCAGTTTCTGGGAATAGTCTCCACATAACAATAATTTTTCAAACATTACTCAAAACATAATGTCTTAGCCCCAGGCCACTTCTAATGCCCTGGCAGCAATGATAGCCTACTGAGGAATGCTTTTGCCAGCTCATGTACATCATTGCTGGAAATGTTAGAAAAAGAAGGTGGAGTTGGTTGCTACCACATTTTGAGCAAGAGCAGTTCCATTTTTAAAATTATTTTGAAATGATAGTAATCTTTGAATCAGAGGTTATGCTGTTTGGTTTAGAGGAAAACTTTGGGAATCTTAGCTCCTTGGCAGTCTTTACCATAGTCACATGTAAGGGTTCACTCGCGTGGTCAGCCAGGGATCTAACATAACCTGCTATAACCAAAGATTTTCCACTCACTGCATTGAGGGTAAGTCCCAGCTGATCGTATTGGAACCTACTGAAACGGCATGAGTCTTTCAGACTCAATGGCTGATGCCATTATTTCTCTGGCATTGCCAGACACAATGAGACATTAGATCTGGATTTGCTAATCCATCTCTTTTCTTAGGAAGAATGCAGTTGGGAGATTTAAGATCAGATCCTGTAAATTCTGTTTCACATGAGCAATCTCACTGCAAATTAAAAATTAATCATAGGAGGATTTGGAGGATTGGGCCCTTTGATTTCTCTTCATGTTAAGGCTCTTTTTTATCTGGATCATCCCATTGATTGTTGTTCCCATCTTCTGCATAGGGCTTTAGGAATAATTAGAAGGAAATACTATTTTCTGACTTCAACTTAATCAGTAATGTGTACTTCGAAAAGTTACATTTTTACATGACAAAGAATGCATCATCCAAAACAAATATCTCCAAGGTATTTGGACTTGCTTCTAATTGACAGCTTGGACATTATCACAATTGTGTGGTTGCTCTTTGTTCTGACTCACAGACACAGTGAATGTTTGATAAATGTTACCTTTTTAATTCTTGATAACATTATGAAAATGTTAAGAAATGTTACAGCAGATAACCTTTCTAGACCAAACAGCAGCATTAACCATGTGAAGTTAATAACTGACTACAGGACATTTACTTAATTTAACTTTAAAAAAGGTTTTGCTCACACTACTCAAACTTTCCCTTCATTTTTATCTCCTTTTCTCCAAGGTCACAGATAAGATTTTCCTCTTACTTACTGCAGGTCAGCTTTCCATGAGACTCAGGTCTGCCTACAACCAAAACCAAATATTTAGGGGTATGTAGGTATGAAACACCATAATGACAAATGTGTGATAGTACACCAGAATGAAAGATTTCAAGACAACAGTGTTTGCTGTCTGAGTTGGACATTTACTTAGTCTGTGTAGCCAGGAGCAGGTACTTTGATATAAATCAGATGAAGTGTTTTTGAATGAATAAGTCTATACTCTGAAGTATGACTTCAGGGATCAGGACATATGAGTGCACAGGTGTCATTTTGCAATGAAAGCTGCTAATGCTTTCGGTACGTGTCTAAAAACATTTTGTTTCAAGGTTGTGCTTCTGAGAGGATATAGCTCTGCAGGTTTCTTTAAAAAGAATGAAGTGCTAAATAATGGATTAAAGGCTAAAAAAGGATTTGAAAGGTCTTCACCATATTCTTAGCACATTTCAGTTATACATTTTACTCCCTAGAAACACACTTCCAGACTGTATTTAAATTTGAAGCATGTCATGGCATTGCAAACTCTTAGGCTGATCAGATAGGCTTGGAAAATTTAATGTTTAACCTTCATCAGTTATTACACAGAAACTTGTTTTGACAAAAAAATTGCCCTTAGTTTGGGTCGCTTTAGGTTTTTACTGGCTTCGCATACAGGTATTTGTATAGAGATATCTGTCCTTACATTATCTCTGCTGAACTCCTCATTCAATAAAGCAGATGCTTGATTTTAAGCGTGTCAGTAATCACACTGATTTTATTCTTAGGCTCTTTGCCAAACTGAGGACATAGTAGACTTTCATGAAACTCACAATAAGTCCTGCAAAAAATGTAAACATATTCTTTGTTCTATGCACATTAGTAATGAACGTGACTACCAGTGTTTAAATTAGATGCTTTTGCTGGATGAGAACCTAAGTAGAAAATATCTTACTAGCTTTTGCCATTACTAAGAGTGCAAATCAGGTCCTTCCTCTCACTGCCTCTCACAGGAATTCTCATGGGAACCTGACAGTCAAAGCACAAGATTTACCTTGTGTTCGTGAATGGGGCCTTGTTACTATGAAGCACTCTGTAGATGGAGCACGAGCTTGTTTTATACAGGGGGAGACTAGTTTTGAGACTAAAAAATCATCACTTCAGTTTAAAAAAAAAGAATGAGTTTTTTGCAATATTTTTCTGCTTCTTCTTCTTTTATTAGTGGAAACCTCAGTAGTGCCACAAGAAGGAAGTGATAGTTGTTTTGTTAATTGAATTTGTTAATAGTGGTTTTCTTCTGTAATCCTCATCAGCAACGTACTGACTTCTTGCTCAGATTCCTCATACTGCAATAGCAAGGATTAAAAATGCCAGTAAGTGCTACTTATCCTTCCAAATTGTTACCATGTCATGCTACTCTGTGAAAATCTCATAACTTACCAAGGAAACATTTTATTTCCAGGCATGATTAGTTGATTTCCATAATTAAATATATGAGAGAAACACGCTTGACCATTGTTGCTGAAGCTATACTTTAAAGGAATAATTTTTTAAGTCCTGATGAAATTCTATTCTATTTTTCAAGTAAATATTCAAGTCAGAATTTCTGTCTTAAAACAAACATTATTATACTAATTTCTTTGGTCGTTCTGTAAGCCCACCGCCCTTCTTGCACCATGATATGAACGACACTCAGCTGTTTAAATTTTTGTAAAGTTCAAAGTACAACGGAGATAGGAGAGCTGGACAAGATGATAGTTTTATTACCTAGAAGCTAGTTACTATCAGTTACTACCAAGGTTGGCAGGATTCTATCCCATTTACATTTCTTTAATGAATTAAAATTAGAGCTGATATTTCTTCTTACTGCCAGTGTTAAAGTCCTTAGCCTTTTCAGCTGTAGTTTCTTCATTTTACTTGGCACCATTTCTATCTTAACCTGAAAAACTAAACAATTTCCATTTGTTCAACAGAGTTCTGATTTACTTTGTACATACAGCTATGGCATCACTGGAGATATGCTTGATTGCAGTGACGTATTACGTCTGTTGAAGTGAACGTCAAAAGATCATTTAATCACTTGTAATGTTTTCTCCTTTTCTAGGCCAGAGTTTTGTAAGGGTAGCGTTCTGCTAATGCATGCTTCTGCCGGGAAGCTTCCCAAGGTGGGGCACAAAAGATGCTAAGTGGCAGGAGGAAGATGAGTAGAAGCCATTAACATTCCCCCAGCAAGGTCAGATTTGATGTTTCCTTTGTTTGTAGTATCCAAATTAAGAAGATGCTTCTGTGCTCTCAGTGTTGCTTCTACGTAAACATACTCCTGGGTAATCTCAGGCTGGTCACATCTCCTTACTATTAGCTACCCATTAACAAGCTGATTGAAAAGGACCCAGCGCAGCTTACACAAAGCGCTGACTATTTTCCAGGAAAACCAAATTTCTCGTCAGCTTCATCAACACTTCAGACTATCAATATACAGAATAAAACACTCTGGTTCTGAAAGGCTATGATCACAGGAGAAACCTTTGCATTCTTTCTTCTTTTTTACTGCAAACATGTTTGGGAAAAAAAGGTGTTATCTTGCTCTTTTTTTTTTTTTTTTCTGAAGCCAGTATTACCAGCCATTTTACTTGTACTTTACTATTATTATCTAGGTGATGGCTGTGACATGTTGATCATATATGGCAGTGAGAAAATTGATTTCCCTCAACAGAAATGCTTCCAATTTTCCCTGGGCCATAATTTTATGTCCACAACAAAATAAAAGGGTCATTTTCCTTAAGATGAGGGAATTGAAATCTTTGATAAAAGCCACGGTAAATGTTGTACTTTTGATTGCAGAAACTGCAGTTTTCACAAACACCTCTCCTGTCTGTTCTGTGTGTATGTGGGTTTCTGGGGAGTAAGTGGAGGTGAGAGAACGAGAGAGATAAAGCAGGCAAAAAAACAGCTTTGGGAAAGACCGAGGTTGCTTTAAGTTCTGAAAATCTGCAGCTTCTCCTTGGACACTAACATTTGTTTCCCTGGGAAACTTTAGGAGTTTATTGGTAGCTTTCAGTCAAGCTTTTCCTTTTCAAAAATGACTCTAATCAAAGCCACGCTTCTCAACCACCTGTTTTTAGATTTGATTGCCTTTCTGGCATGATTTTAAACAACAGTGTTGGAAAATGTTGACATAGATAAATCGTAATATATATATATTAAGAGACTATAATCATAGTACAACAATAAAAAAGAAAATGAAATAAAATATTAA
>VXAL01007461.1:188613-233381 GCA_013399475.1 Chauna torquata | reverse complement strand
TCTTGCTTTCTCTCCTCAGCCACATCTCACAATTCTGTAGTATCAGATTTGGTGAAATATTACTGCATATTATTCCTACAAATTGCGGGAAAAGATGGTGTATTTGGGGCAAGTAAAATGTCAAATTCTTGCTTGAGGAGCTTACGGTAGTAGTCCTATCATCAGGCACATAGGTACTAGTTTTCATACAAGAGAGGAGTCTGATTGTTTAGTCCTCACCTAAATTCACAGCTGGAGGTTGGAATCAAAAGGACAATTCCAAAGGCTAAAGTAAAGTCCTCTACCTTTCTTTTTTAATGAGTAACAGGGCTCAGTGACTATTACAAGTGATTTGGCACCTCAGCATGCAATAGGCCTAGAGTGAGATTTTTCAAAACCACTACACATCTAATTTGCATTGATTGAAGATCCCATGAGGCACCTAAATACCTCTGGACAACCTTACTGTGTCAATTCATAAAGCTCACATAACTTCCTCTTTCTCACATTGTGCACACTCTTGATTTTTACTATGTGAAACTACAAATTCCTGTTCCCTTGATTAAGAGGCTAATTGTACTTCTAAACAATTTTCAGCTGTTATGGAAAACCCTTCCAAGCAGTGCTTTCTTTTTCTTATAATATTCATTGCAGTTCTCTGCAGCCATCCTGCTGCAAAGCATGTGGATCAGATTCAGATCAAGACAGTGTGATGCAACAAGCTGAATTTCCTGACCGACCTTCAGTTCTCTTGCTCCATAGCAACATGCAGCTTTCTGTTCTGCCAAGTAAAACTCACAAACAAGGGCCAAGTGAAGAGTGATTTTTTCATTCTTTTGCAGAAACAACGAAAAGGTTGATTCTTTATCTGAGAAATTCTTTTGCTCTTCTCTACAGGAGACTGAATTGTTTATAGTACTGACTGCACATCATTTCGGCTGGATTTTAACAAATATGACAAATTATCTGTATCAAGGATTGGGGGGGCTGTTTTGATACATTAAATACTTTTGCAATCATTTTTTCTTTTTCTTTCCTTTTTTTTTTTTTTAAGCACTAAATCTCAGCATTACTGTATCCTGCAGTGGAAAATTACTACCCATTCAGAAATGTGCCTTGTTGCATTACGGTCATATATTTGAAGACTCAAAGCTCTATCTGCAGCACAAAGGGATGCTCAACAAATGACTTAGCATCTTTGTTCGTTTATCATAACACTTTATGGCAGCATTTTCTACTTGTTATAATCAAGGTATGCTTGTGAAATTAATCTTTTTGCTCTTTAGCTTATATAATAATTATGCATCTTCATTAAATGGGATATTACAGTTCATATCTATCTGAATTTGTTTCTGGTAGTGTATGAATTAATCTATGAATGAATAAATGTATGTATGAATGAATGAATGAATGCTTTTACAGCAACAGATGACACAATTTACTATGTCCTATCTCTTTATCAAAAAGGTTGCCTGGAACAACTTTTACAATAAGTTGTCTTTTTAGACCAAATGCAGACAGGCACATTCCTATTCAGTTCTGCATGCAAGATGCAAAAGGTAAGAGGATCCAGCTACACCTGCTCTTTTGGAGGGTTGATTGTCAAGAATTTCTCTCTCAATATGCGCTTGAATCCATATTAGAAGCAGGCGGAGGCTTTTAAGGGTAGAAAANCAGAGTCAGGGTCGTGACCTTGACTATTGATCCAGCCTCTCTTATTTCCACAGCTTGCTGAGGCTTGTTCTTCCAACCTGCTGGTGTACATTAGAGCAGAAATCCATAACATGGCCATGTTCATCCAAGCACAGGAAGAAACTAAATTAAATGTTAAAAAACAATCTGAGGCTAGAGTTGGAGACAATTCATCATGATCCTAGACGTCGCGCAGGTAGGATGACCAAGAGTTCCTCAGCCAATAGACCTCAAACAGAATACAGAGGGACCTCACTGGCTCATTTGTCAGGTACAGAGCAGATAGTCGGAAAAACCTCAAGGAAAAAAAAGTCTACTGAAGGTCAGTGTTTTAATTCCAAACCATACACAAAAAAAATCATCTTTTGGAAGACAACACGTAATTGAGGTTTAGGGGAGAAAGGGAGGGAGATTAAAAATTTTCTGAAGTTAAAGTATTAGTAGTCAAAATTAGGAGGAAATAAAACTTTGCACGGAGGAAGTGTATTAAAAATGGAGTCCAGATGAGTTCTTAGAAGTCTGGAACTCAAGTTAAGGTGAGAGAATGTGACCACCAACTATTAAAATCAGCAGTCAGTCTCTTTTTTTATTTTCAAAAGGTATCTCAGTGGAGTGCTAACCTTTCTTCTTGATGAAAGGGGTTTAAAGGTATGTAACCTGCGATGCAGAGAATGAACTCAGCATGTTTAATAAGAGAGGAATTCTGTAGGCTGGTTGAACTGTTTAGAAACTGCCCTTTGCTACTTCTCAGGCTGATCTTATTTGTACTGGACACAGAACACATGTCCCTTATATACTCATCAAAAACATGTAACCTAAAGGATGCTTCTCAAATGGCAGGGTTTTTTTTCTGCTGGGAACTGTAAAACTTACATACCTTGAAAGTACTGAGCAAATATTACAGTGATTGAATATAGTCACAAACCCCACTGCAGTCGGCACAGCTGCTGTTCTAATTTAGCTAGTTGGTGAAAAGAAGAACTTGCCTGTTTTGTGAACATGAATTACATTTCCTGTTGTGGTTGAATTGTGTTCTCTCTCAAAACATTGATAAGCAGGTATCTGAGTGAAAATAGTCTACTGCCCTTTAATTTTATTCCTAAATTATGTTACATTATTTGTGCGTTATCAGCATGTGCTGTTAAACCTCATCATACTGAACGCCAATCTGATGGAACATAATAAGACATAACACAGTTTGACAGCTAATATTTAAAGAAGAAATCTTATCTCTCACTATCTAAATAGCAAAGGGCTCCCATTCAGACACTTACAGATTCTTAGTGGATATCCTGAGAGAACAGTTAACCTGAGCTTTCTTGGAATGGTTCTCCAGAATAGACTGCATCTTTGTACATTTATGAGTATAAAACAAAATGCACTCTAACATTGTTAAATTCATGCTGAACAATTTCTGAACTGCCTTTTTAATTTGTCGTACTCCAGGCAAGATTATGTACAAAATATGAGTGAACTGATGGAATTTTGTTCCCTAGACTTCTCTTAGAATAATTTTTACAAAAATTTACAATTTTTTCAGATGCAATATCTGAATCAAAGAATGTATTTTAACACAGCACTTTACAAACTGAGCTGTTTTCCAGTTCACAAAGGTGGGAAAGATTTGACCTATCTTAGGTACAGGAGTTTGCTGAACACAAATTCCTGGAGGAGGTGTATCACACTTTTCTCTGGTTTCTTGTCTGGCTCCTTTCCAGTTAGCCCAATGTGGCTGTAATTCCGTTTTCCTGCGTTAATACTACTTGCCATTCACAAACATATAGCCACATACTCAGCAGTCTACATATAGCTAGAAGATCTACATCCTACTGCTAAGGATTTATGCTTTGCCATAGTCTCCAAAACTGCCTCAGTTTTTGGATTATGGTCATCCATCATTAGCTTAACTTTTTGATCACCAAAAGCTTACAGTTAATGTTGTATACCAGTAATTTCAAAGTAAAGGAAAAATATATATATTCATGGATAAATATCAGGGCAAGAATGCCTTGTGTTTACTACTTCAAAAATTGAATCATTTCAAATTATACGTCTTATTTGGAAAGTTCAACTTGAATATATCTGTTTCATGAGTAATTTTTTTAATTGTAAAACCATTTGAAAATAGTCAAGTTGAAAGGAACTTCAATACTAGTGAAAAGATCCATCTGTTTCCCAAAGCAGATTTTCTTTTCTGAAAATAAGGGATCAACTTTATACCTAGCATAACCAAGCATGTTGGGTCAGATGTACATCTACTGTCACTGAATGCCAGAGATACCCCTGATCCAGACTGAATAATTTAATTGCATGTCAAGACTGATAATCTCTGTCCAGATGGTAAGTTGTCACAAGGTTAGTGCCCACCCAAAACACCACTCTGAGAGATGACAGCATGCCACCTCCTTGCAATGCCTACTGCCCCCATCTCCACTCACACCTATCCTAGCCAGCATGCACACACAAAAACTCAGCATCCAATAAATTTGAAACCTTCAAAAGAGTAGAAACAAACAGCAAAGCCATTCTCAGCTCAGCTAGGTAGGATCTGTCCTTGTGGCATATTTGTAGCATGCTAAGGGACAGGTTTTTGTCTTCATGCTCTCTGACTTGCAGACAGTAAGGTTTTTATTAAAGGAGAAGCTGAAGATAAAGATACTGTATGTTGCAGGTGTTTCAATTTGTTAGTTTTCCAGAGGAGAATGAGAGGTTCCTGCTCTTGGATCACTGTGCACTGCAGGAGTATTGAAAGCTCTTCCTTCTACAGCTCACTCTTTATTCTTACCCCTGTGCTAACCAACCGTGGGCCTCACCTGATGTCCTTGTGTAGTTGTTTCTATGAGTCTCCCTGAAGGCACTGCATTGCACTTGCTACTACTTTCCAGTGCCCATGAGAAGCCCCTGGAGGCTTTTTGGCCTGATGCTACACAGCAACTAGATTTGGCTGAAAGGCAGAGTCAGAAGAAAAGCAAAAATGGAAAGTATGAAGTTCTGATGTATGGGAAAGAGTTTTGCATGAGAGTCAAAGACAAGGAGAAATAGGAAGGGAAGACCTTAGAGGGTTTCCAACTCACTAAGAGGGCTTATTTATACATCAGGTGTGATGGTCTTACTTTTCAGCTGATTTTGTTCAGGATAGATACATGTGGGGCCAAGGACATTGTCTCTTTTTGCTTTTGAAAATACCACATGCATTTTAGCCCCTATTAAAATGTAGTAATACTCTGTGCCAGGTAATGCAGTACTTCCAATCTCAAGCTTGGATTCACATGATAATATTTATCTTTCTATTTTTCTAACAATCAAATAACAGAGGACACCACTAGCAGGTTCTGGGATATTCTGTCAGGGAAACACAGGCAAATTTGGACACATTCAGCAACCCTTTGAAATTTTAATTTGCCACAGTACTTTGGTAGTTTGAATGTAGTTGTGTTGTGTTAATGACGATTTCTGTTGTTATATGTTACTGCCATATACAACTGAGAAATAAGATGCAGAAGAAGCAGAACTCTGCCAGAAATTGTAGCTGAGAGACTAGTGAATAGCACAAGAACTAGCTGGTAACCTCCTAGTGCAATAACAAACCAGTAATTAAAAAAAAAAAATCTGGAACACATAAGTGTTTCTGAGAAGCTTGTCTGTAAATGCTGGCCCTAGATGTAAGATAGAGGAATAAAAACGGAACACCAATGGCACGTGGCAGGTCATTTTACACTGTGGTTACTGTTAAATCATATAGGTCTATATTTTAAGAGCCTCAATCTAGTGTTTATAACTGTTAATCCAAAAGATTTTGCAAAGTTATCTACGCAGCCTTAGGGTACCTCCAGTTGGGCTTGCTTTCCCTAGTGATCCTACAGGTTGTTTTGCCCAGCCCTGAAATAAGAAAATAATACCTGAATGACATGGGCAGTGGTTAGCTAAATGTGAGTTGAACACTCAGAACTAGACTACTTATTTTACTTCATCGTATAAAGTCTCTTGGACATTGTTATTTGATCATACAGATTTCTATAGACTGATATACCATAAAAGACATTTTCCCATTTCATTTGGAATTTGTATTCTTAATTTTTATACCCTGTTAACATCTAAAAAAAGATCTGAAAACAATTTTGTGGTCCAGTAGTTAGAATAAAAGTCTCCAAAGACGTAATTTTAACTGTTTGCTTAACTTAGCTGCAAAATTTGGTTCACCTTAATATTGTGCTTGAGCCCACACTTCCTCTTCCAAATACATCAGTGCAGTTCCCTGCTGCTTAGGCAATGAGGAAGAGTATATCTGGTAATTGCCTCCTTGGAGTCCTAGTATTTTATTTCTTGCATGAAGGAAAGTGGCTATCAGAATGTAGGAGTGCTGCATTATAATCAGAAGAGGGTTTAAAAGGAGGACCCTAACTCATTGTGGGTTAGCTGAAAGTCTATGGGCTATAATCCAGTAGAACTCAATAATATTTTGCAGTGAAACGAGTACCATCAAAAGTAATGTTTGATTCTTTTTTTTTTTTTTTTATGGTATTGCACAGTTCTCATTGTCTCTTTTAAAACATCACAGAAGACTTAAAGGACCATGACAGATAAATGCAGTCTTTAAAGCTACTCATGCATTCTTAATGGACAGCTTGTTAATTTGAGGTCTAGGTCATGAATTTGAATGCCATTCACTAAACACCTCTTTGTCAACAAAAGCTAGTTTTCCCTTAGGGTGAATTGTAACTCATTAATTGTAATTAAATTAAACATATGCGACAACTAGAAAACCCAGGGTGCATTCAGTGAGGAACACTGGTATAGCTGTGCATGGCTGAGTTCTGCAATGTTTAGGTTTTTTGCAAGTGAGAAGAAAATAAAAGTCTACGGTTTTAATAACAGCTAGGTTCAATAAAGAGGGCAAGAATTAAATATCTTGCCGATTTAATAATTTTTTGGATTAATTTTCCATTGGATATTAATACACAAAAAAAAATAACATTGAAAGTAAGGGTTTCTTGTTTTGCAGATCTGAGCCAATAGTTGTGATATTCAACATATTTCATACCCTGTAAATCAACTCTAAGAAAATGAAAACAATCTTCAATCTGTATTTATGTTTATAGTAGTGATAAAACTGTTTTAACAGCAGAGGCCCTGGTACTTGAAATCTCTGTATAATCCATCCTCAGGTCCTGAGTTAAATCAGTTTGGTTGTCAAAGATGAGTCCCTAATGGTCAATGGTCCACATCACAAAGCCATCATGTAATTGCCACTATTTGGCATATTTGGCAGTTCCTATTAGGAGAGGCCCAGGACTGAGCTTGTACACTGAAGCGTTACATCATCGCAGATTGGACACCATGAAACAAGAATTGGGATGAAAAAATATACTGGCATGTACTTTTTTTTTTTTTAGTGAAAGTGTGGATACAGTTTTTTATTCAGATTTGCAGGCTTTAGCCACTTCTCTGCACATCAAAGATTTCCTTAAGTATTTGATTTGCAGTTTTTTTATCATTTCCTTTTTTTTTCCAAGAACTATTTTTTTTCCTTTCCAATTAATTTGCTAAAATTGTTACAAGTTCATGAAACATTTGTCACATTTTGGAGGGAAGGAATGTTTTTATTAGAATGTTTAGTCCACTTTAACATGAAAAGATACATTTTGCTGAGTATTAGTGTATTAAAGTCTGACACACGAGGAAAGTGAGCCATGGTGCATACAGACACTGAAACTGCAGTTGTGATTCAAACAGTAAGTGGTTAACTTAGAAGACTGAGGACATTCAGAAACAGTAGATAACTGACGTTGTATTATCTGTTCACTTGAGATATGTGCTTATAAAAATTCAGTTAACATGCTCTCTGCAGTTTCCTAGCTGCAAACCTATTGGGAGCACATGTCTCTATTTAAAACGTGTGTTGTTTAGCATCACTATTTGTATCAAAATCCCCACTGTGAATAGTCAGGTGACAAATATTAAAGTGGGGAACCTTGTATAAGCAGGAGTGCTAGGTCCCTTTGAATGTGTATGGAGAATGTTAAATGGAGTGCGGGGTGAAGATATACCTCACCTTTCCCTGATGTTAGGGTTTAGTCATGAGAAACCTAATAATGTGTGTTAAAAATGAACACCACAGTGTTGAGGACGAATGAGCTCTACAAGGAAATTAATCCATGAACTCCTGCATCTAAGGCTTCTTTCATGTTACTAACTTTACAACCCAAGGACCTATCTCACCTTCATCATTGACCTAGTCCTGGGGAGAAGTGTCTCATCAGCAGTAAAGACATACCATTTCCAAAAGTTCTAACTCAAAGAGGCAGTTGGACTAACAGACTGCCAGCACTGTAAAAAGTGTTTGGATCTCTCCCTGTTGTATAAAATGCAAGCTACTGTGCAGATGATACGAGTACATGGGAAATGCAGACTCCCAAAGAAGGATGAAAAGCAGAGGGAAACAGAAAGATCAGTATTAGATGTTTCCTTCACTGGCTTTAGAAACCTAATCTTGGGGGAAAAAAAAAAGTCATTGCCTGGGAGCTAAGCAAGCCTTAATGCACATGCTGGCTTTGTCACTACTTATTCCTGAGGTCTTGGAGTTAATAAACTCACCCACCTCAGGGAGTTACTCTTGCCTACTTCCAGTCAAAACACAGAAGTGCTTAGATAATACAGGAATGATGGCCACAAGACTAGGAATAATCCTTATGGTTGCATTGTCCATCCTTCATTTAGCTTCTGTAACAGCTCAGCATTAACTACTTACTCTTCATTTCTTCTTTCGATTTCTGCTTACTTCGTATTCATATCAAAACATGTTCTGAGAACTAGCTCTTTAAGATCTGGAAACCTCTGTTTTACTAATAGGTAAATGGAGGCTGCATGGAATTATATACATGCCAGTCTCATAAACAACCTGTGAAATTCTTTGTTCTGCCCTCTCTGTGGTTGGCTAATCTTTCCCTTTCTCCATCAGCAATCAGTGTCCTGGTGGCTCAACAGTATCATCTGTCTTACACATTGTATTTGTGTGACTGAGTAAGGATCAGGAGGTGGCATATCTGTTTTGGTTTCCCAGGTGTTATGGGCTCCTCTTCATAAAGTGCATTGTTGCTGTGGAGTGCACAGCTGCTTGCTTTGTTCATCATATTTTCTTTTTCTCTGCTTTGCTACTTCATGAAGAAAAAAATTGCTTTCTGAGCCCTGACTTTTATATATCCAGTTACCTCCTCTCCTGCTACCAAAACCCAAGATAGAATGCCTCCTCGATTGGACTTCTTGTGTTCGCTGTCTCTAAAACAGTGGGAGCAGTGATCAGGAGTGTGGTAAGTGTTAATGCATATAGTGTGAAGCTTTGCCATGATGCTTGGCCTTCTCTGGGAAGCAGATAATGTAGAAAGTGCTCCCCACAGCTCAGCAGGTACTGTGCCTCTGTAGACCAATAGAACTGAGAGCTTTATAGCATATTCTGGCCTTGGATGGACGCAGCCTTGAAGCTGCCCATGCCTTTTCCCAAAGCCCAAGTTTTACCTGTCTATACCCTAACATTTAGCACTAGCCCTTGACCACAGCTCCTTATCTTCCCATGTGGCCATAGGCCACTCAATCACATTGGCCATTGTTCCTAAAAATAACCTTCACCCATTAAAACATGTCATTCAGTTGGGACACATTACAAAATTTACCTTTGTGTCCCATTGACTCTGTTTTTATTGACGTTGTGAAGAAAGAAAAAATATCTGGCTGGTTTTAGCCTATCTGATCATCCCAGGAAAACCTTTTCTTTACCTCTGCAAATATTAGACACCCCATAGCAAGTATCATACCATGTGTAATTACCCTATGATGACAGTGATCATGGCTTTATCACTGTGGTCACAAGAAAATAACAGAGAATCAGTAAGTGCAAATGAAATACACCTTGCTGGCATCCTTGAGGGGCTGCTTGTGACCAGAATCTAAAGCCAAGAAGGACTGCAGTGGACTGAGGCAGGAGTGGTCACAACCTCCTCTCATTGTTCCAGTCCAGTCAAATCCCCCCTCTCCTCCTAGACTGAGCATGGGGAAGGGGCAGCAATGCAACTGCTTCTGATATTATTTAATAATCTATAAAGTCTTACACAAATGTGAAGAACAAGAAATCATAGTTAGAGCTACTAAAAAAGAAAATGAGTCAGGCTGAGAGAAGGCACCGAGATAAGCAATACATCTTACTCACAGGTTGATGTTAGCTTGCTTGAGGGTGTCAGCTCTTTGGCTGTCTGGCTGTATGATTGCCATTGTTAAGATCTGTCAACTATTGTGATTTGATGAATTACATCAACGCTCTACTTCTTCACAAAACGAAGTTTTATGTAGATGCATCGGTACATATTGGAGTTCATTGCTAGGCTGCTTCTCCAGTGCAAGCATATCCTGTCCAAACAACCAGATCAGATGTTAGTGAAATCAAATTTCAATGTGCGTGTGTGATAATAGGTGATTTCTGTGTCTGTAATTAGTCTGGAAAGCTATTTGTAACCAACAGTATTAATATTTCCTGTGTCAAGAATTGATGGCATTTTTCTATGGCGAATTGTGTTTGTGTGTGTGTGTAGGTGAGAGGGCATGTGGACATCTCTGTTTTATGGCTTCTCATGTCAAGAACCTCCATGTTTCTTGGCAATTTCAGACAAATCTAATGTTCTTTTCTACTTGTTTAGTTTACTGTTGAGTGATCCCAAATAAGAGATGAGTCTATGGTAAAGGAAATTATTTCTGAATGTGAAATAGAATATTAGAAACCATCTTCAGCAATTCTTATAATAACTTTGCAACAGCTGCTCATATTGTCCTACAATGATGACAAATGGGGCCTTGAAAAGCTTCACACTCTCAAGGAAGGTGATGCAGAAAAATTTGTATCATGAAAGCTATACACAGGATAAACTGTGCCTTGGTGAGATGGCCAGCACTTGCTGAGTGCTGATCAACCTCACCTGTAGGAACAGGTGAAATCCCCTCACTAACCCACTGCTAAACTTCACAGGTTTTACAAAGAAACATTTATTAAAACCAAAATAAAATAAAATTATTAAAGTTAGTTAAATTTGTTGACTGTGCTCACTCAGAGGCCCACACCTGTGCCAGAACACACTGTGAGGTCCTGCAGGACGGGTACGGACCAGGGAGTTTGGGCACGGCAGTGCTGGGGCCCTGAGGGCACCTTCAAACCCAGGCGGCCCCAACCAGCCCCAGCCTGGGCCTTCCCTCGCCCTGCCCAGGGCCCATGGCTCCGTGTCAGCCCACCCTGCCTCAGCCACGCTGGTCTCCAGCTCGGCCCCAGCCCTGGCCTGCCCTCCTGTCTCAGTGCCATAGCCTGCTGAGGGGACTAAAACGTTCAGTCTGAAGCCCTGTGCTGAGGTAGAATGCATAGGCCTGGTGCGTGCATTGGCCAGGCCTCAAATCACCTCAGGTTTGGACAGGGGGTGAAAGGACACTCAAAATCCAGATGCCAGGACCGGCCAGGCTCACTCCATCTGCTGATTTCAAGAAAAAAAGATGACAAGAGTACAGTGTTAACTCCTGCCCGAACTGTTAGAGAAAACCCTAACTATTCTCAGCAAGACACCTCTCCTTCTCCTCACGTGGCACTGGAGATACATTGTGTGTCCACAGCTGTTGCTGGGAAGTGCAAACAGGCTAATGGCCTGGTGAGGTCAGCCTGGCAGCACCTGAGGGAGGCTACAAGGAGGAGCCCGGGCAGGGCAGGGCATGTGGGTGTGAGTGAGGCCGAGGTATGGGCCCAATTGTAGGTGAGGAGAACTGGGTGCCCCTGAGGTTGCCAAAGACTGTGAGGGAGGAAAAGCTGTGAGGGAAGAAATGCTGCTGGAGGGTGGCTGGAGAGCCCCAGGAAGCTGGTTTGTGCCATGGGAAAAGGACTGGTGTGCACAGCATGCAGCTGCTGCACCCCACAAGATGGAAGGGGCTGCCGCTTCAAGCGTGTGGGTTCTGCCTTGCTGCTTTCCCAGTGAGGGCTGGTTGTGTCTTTCTGTGAATAAACTAATGGGCTTGCTCTGGAGGGCTGTTTAAACCCAGCTTTTCCCAGTTGCTCCCCGACGTGGCCTGGGCTATTCATCTCCTCATGAAGCCATCGTGACTGAAGTGAGCAGCAGCCTCTTGTCTCCTCTGAGCTCTATCTGTGTAACATATGAGCTTGCTGTAGTAGCCATAATGACTCTGGGACAGAAAAAGAAATACTTCAAGGAGCCACATTGACAAAAGAGGACGGATAAAAGGCATCTTGTGCCTTTCCATGGCAGACTGTATAAGGACTCTTGAAAGCTGGAGTTGTATGCAGTACCTGCTGGGCTGTCTGACGAGAGCATTTGAGGTGCAGGTAAGAGACCTGGTGGGTGCTGTGGGTGCTCTACTGTGCTTCGGTTCATATAATTGAATTGCACTGGATTGAAGGAGCATGCAACTCCATGAGGAAAAGCAATAAGCAATGAGGCAACTGCTGAGGGAAAATATTTATGAATACAGAGAATGTAGTGGAAATATAGGGAGAGTGACCTTGTTACCAAATCTCTAGCTCCAGTATCACTCATTCTTTGGTTTCCTCATTTTGCTTTCTTGGCTGGTTTATGAGAAGTAAAGGCAAAGATATTCAGAAGCAATTGTGTGTGATTAAAGTAAGCTATTTTACCTGTTGGTATAGTTCTTGTTTGCTGTAAAGTCAGGAGAGAAATATTAAAAAACTGATCTTCTTAGGGGTTGATACTGTGGTACAGATTAAGGGTTAAGATATTAAACTGCAGAGATATTAACTGTTTTGCATCTGTTTTTTACAAATGAAGAGGGTGGAGATTTACTTAAACTGCATCAGATGTTTATGGATAACAGATGAAGCATTAGGAAGTGTGCAGATTAACACGAGTAATGATTAAGAAAAGCTTGTGGAATCTAAACCTTATTAAGGTCTATGACAAATGATGAGTGATACAAGAAGGGTGTGCACAAATGTGGTTTGAAGGGGCATTGACCCTTACAGAGCAAGGACTGCTTAGCTGGATATTGGGTCCTGAACGTCATTAAAAGGATAAAATTAACTTTGACATACTCAAGCTCTATAGATACCCTTCATCTATCCTGTACTCTTCCTGTGACCTATTAGCTCTGAATTTGGTTGTTGTATGTCTGCTGCTGGTTACACATTATTGAGAAGCCCTCTGTGGCCTGCAGGGTATTACCTGGTTGCATATGACAGCATAAAGTCAGACTTGAAAGGGAAACCTGGGTCATCTGGTTTCTAAATATCAAATAGGCCATGTCCTGGCACTCTGTTCTTGCTTCAGCTGCAATAAAAAGGGCTTACAATGAGGACATAATGTGTTTTTGAAGAAATCGGTGTTGTCAATGCAAAACATGAAGTATGGCAGATGTTTTGCAGAACTAACAGAAATGTAAGTATTTGTGTTTGACAACAGCATTTTTACCTCTTGAGCTAGAAGCATCTTAGCATCTGAGAATGCTTACAGCTAATATTTGGTAACAGTCCTTCCACCTCTTTTTCTGGGGCCTGCTCTGTCATGTCCAGAGAAAGCAAAAGAAGAAGGCTCAATCTTATGGATGGCCTCAGATTGAAGGGGTGGTGCTAAGAGGAGCTTGTTTGAACTTTGACAAAAAATAGAAAGGGCTGTAAGAGAAAAGGGGTTTTGGGGAAGGGGAGGGCAAGTACATGTGCTTGGAGATAAGCCTTGAAATAGAGAGACATGAGGAATGTTGGAAGAGGAATTTCATCTGCTGCCCACCAAGTGTGGAGATGAAGACTGTAAGGGTAAGAGCAAAAGGCAGCTGCAGATAGCAATCTGGTAACTGTTGTTGAAAAAGTGGGAAGGAGTTTGTGCCAGTGCAGCGCTGGTGTTGGTCTGGCAATATTGCTGAGGAGAACTGAGAAGAAAAAGGTCTTTCTAAGGAAAGAGGGTAGCCCTGTGGCAGGACCAGAGATGCAGTGAATTCTGGGCTATTGTGCTGAAAATATTGAGATCCGATGAAGAGGGACATTTTGGTGAGATGATAATGCCAAGGCAGGGTGAAAGGTTGAGGTGGGAGGAAATGGCGGGGAGGTACCCACCCCTATCCTCATTGGAGGGAAAAAGGAGTAAAATGGTAAACCAAGTTTTCCTGATACTTTCTCTCCTCCTCTCTTCCTCCCCAAAGCTGGGTGCTCTGCCCTGCTCAAGAAGGGCATGAAGGTTGCATTAGCTCTTTCCTGTCCTTTTTTCTGACTCCCCTTTACTTTTGTTCAGTGTCGCCCACACCCTCCCTAAAGAATCCTTTTTGTCTGTGAAAATGCCGCTTTGCATGAAGGAAATTTGTGTGAGCAGTCAAGGATGTTGTCCTTCTGTTTGTCTAGCTTTCATGTGGAAACTTCTGATTTTTTTCCCCATTTTGCGCTCAAAAAACTACTTCAGGGATATAGTATACTGTAAAAATGTTATATAGCTTTATGTAACCCATTGATTACAACAAATAAAATTTGAAAACCAAGGTGATGGTTACAACTGAATTCACAAACATTTTTAAGGCAGTGTTTAAAGCGTACTATGGTTCACAATGTATTCTAAGAGTTATAGCCTGAAAAATAAAGGTTTGTTTTTGCCACTGGTATAGCCTCACTTCAACAGGGCCCCAGCAGTGACCATCACGGAGTCCTGGCTCACAGTGCTAAGAGGCTTTTTTCTCCCAAGATGCCATGGGAAACATTGCTTCATTTTTGTAGACTGTCAGTCATGAGCCAGAAGTGAAGTAACTGATTCCTTTTTTTCCCTCCTGAAATAGTGTTTTTGGTTCTTTTAACCCAGCTTCTTCAGATATTACTGCTGTTCGTGCTTAGGTGATGCATCAGCTGAGAAATAGAATTATTGTAACTGAGGTTCTCATGCAATCTGAAGCTATATATCCTGCAAAGTGACCCTGTTTGATGCATTTGGTAATTAGAGGAGATAATAGTTTCTAGGGAGCTTTTTGCTGGATTGGTGACTGAATTCGTTGTTGATACAAAGAGTAAGGACTCTTATTTTAGATCGGATCTGAGAGCCAGTACTTTGCATTTTGCGTAGGTATAAGTGATGCTTAGACTTGCTGCATTATGCTTAAGTTACTAAATCTCATTGAATGTTTTAAGTCATTAGCGTTTTACCAGAAAATATGGTATACCAGAAAACTATACAGCACTTAAGGGTTTTCACCCTAGGCCATATGTACATATGCAGACCATATGTGCATCCAGTGATTGAGCACAGGCTTTCTTAGTGTTGTCTGTCATACTTTGATAACCTTGGTGTTCGCATTCTTGAGCATGCTAAGGGATTTTTTTTTTTTGCCAAATAAGCATTTTTTACCAATAATGAAGTGTGAGAGAGAACTGGGGAAACCGGAGTCCTGCTTCCTCTGTGCTGGGCACTGTTTTGGCTGGATAGATGTGGGAGCTTGTGGGAAGCTGTGTCCCCATCTGCAAGGGGCACCACCTCCTGATCCCTCCTCCTCTGGGGGCTAGAGGAGGGCAGAGGGCGGTCTCCAGGCTGAACAGCAATGGGAGGGTGAGATATCCATAGGGTGCCTGTCTGTACTGTTAAGAAAGGGTCGGTGCAGAATCCTTCTGCCTGCTGTTCAGAGTTCAGGTATAGAAATCCTGGCAGTTCACAGAGCATGGAGATGGTTTGTGAAGGGGAATCCAACATTGTTCCTAAGGGAAAATGAGTGTTACCTCATGGCAATGAATTGGTAACTTGGACTATCGTCTGCTTTAAGGCTATAAATGATTTTCAGTCTTGGGAGAGGTAATGGGAAATTCAGTTGCTAGGCCATGCTTTCAGAGTGCAGCATTGGGAGGAGATGTACAGTTTGTAGTAAAAGTTTAAAGAGAAAATATGAGTTTGACTATTTCATGGCTCAAATTTGCTCCTTAAAGATGCTGCAGTAGTTGGAACATGTTAAAAAGCTGAAGCAAAAATTCTGAAAGGCCTTCTAATAAGGGAGATTAACACTGAGAAGCAAATTAAAATACAGGTAACTTTAAGTTAACTACAATAAATCAGACACAACAGGCTTTAAGTATTTTTGGAGCAGAAAATGCATGTGAGGGCACCCTGCTTTAATTTGAAGTTGCATTCCCTTCTTGGCGTGGCGATCACAGCGTCACCAAAGACTAGTGGCCAGTAATGAATGTGTCGCATTCGAAGATCCCTCCAGGGTTCTGATTCAATCTTTTGAGTTATAGGATCAGGACAAAATGAACTATTTTTCAGGCTTGTAAATATGTGACAAATGACAGTGCAGGAACTATTGATTCCAATCACACTGATACAATGTTTCATAGTCAGGACAGACCCGCTTTACAAATTACTTGCAAGTTGAACAGCAAAGCCATACATAACATGCTTCAAACCGTATCAATCTTCTAGGGTGTTTCTGTCACTAGTTGCCTTCAGATTTGAATAAAGTGCCCCAAATTGAAATGTGTGTTTTAAATATTTTTCCGGATGAAGGCAGTGCCACAGTGCTTTGACTTGAAGCGAAGTCAGATGATGTGGCTTGGGTCCCCTAAGTAGGGTTTGGGCTGTTGTACAGTGCTGAGCATGTACGTCATTTGTATAATGTTAGCAATGTTTAAATAGCCTGTAGGTGTGAATAACTGACTATTCTCTATGTAGAGGTTGTTCCTGCTATAACTGCAGCATGAGAAACATTTAAAGATGATCAGCTAGGTCACCTCAGCTGATTCTGAGGAGCCAGTTAAGTTTTTAGGGAACTTTTTTTTTGAAATAATGGACATGACTGTTAAATGTGAATTTTCTGTGCGTTTCTGAAGCTCAGATGATTTTAATATATGAAGTAATCTTGATTTTAAAAAAACTTTATTATGAATATTTTAGAATCCAGGCTAATAGAAAATTATTACCCTCTTGGAAAAAGAGACAATAATAAAGAAGATACTTGTGTGTGTTATGTAGGCATGTTGTATCTTGCATAAACTGTTTTCTTCTGGGAGATGCTCAGAGGAGCAAGCCACACATGGCAAGTTAGTCATGTCACTAAATGTATTAATGGAAAAAGTTTACATGCAATGGTAATGAAGGCAATATAGTGACCTACACAAAATGAAAAAAAAAATCTCTAGTCCAGTAACTGCTATATACAAGTAGTTTCTTCAGTGTTGTTTGTTATAGCTAGGCACTGACAATGTTGGTAATGCTTGAAATCTCTCTCTGCTCTATACAGAGGTCAAATGAAAGATTTGTTTTTTAATTAGAGATAAAATTACAGGAGGTTTAGAAAAGAAAAACTCGTTTGATTCACTGATAATGAATGACCTACAATGCTATTCAGTGGGATATGAATAAGTAGCTTCACTTGAGAACAGCTCTTGGTCATTAGCAGACATCTTAAATGCTAGTTGCAGCAGGAAAGCAATAAAAAGAAATACCCGTGCTCCTAATGAATTATTATAGTGTACTTTCAGCCACAGAAAGGGGTGCAATAGTTTGAGCTGTGTAACAACTATTTCTGTTTCCTGGCTTGCTACCGTTATCTGAAATTCAGCCTTAGTTCACCATACTTTATTTCCTTAAAGGATCCCTGTGTGGTGATTTATTACAGACATTTTTCCCTGCTGCTTGAAGGAACAAGCCATCTGTGTATCATAAAGATATGATAAAAAGCTTTACTGTGTTTGTAAGGCAGAACTAGATGTTTATTACAAAGAGAAGCTCTTGTTCATGAAGGTATTTCTACTGTGAGCACTGCTGAACCAGCTAGGATATACTCCCATCCTTTGCTTCACACCCAATTGTACAATCAGGTTGGAAGGAACCTTAAAGACTGTCTAGTTCCAACTCCCTTGCCATGGCAGGACACCTTCCACTAGATCAGGCTGCCCAAAGCCCAAACCAACCTGGCCTTGAACACTGCCAGGGATGGATGGGGCATCCACAGCTTCTCAGGGCAACCTGTTCCTGTGCCTCACCACCCTTCCTTTCCCCTCCTTTCTTCTCATATCTATTTTTCTCCTCCATTAAATTATGATAAGCCAAAAGGCAGGAGAGGTTAGGGAAACAGCCATGCTACCATCAACCTCTCATTAGGAAGTCAAGCTCCTGGCAAGGCTATAATTAAGCAGGGTTTTGTTTGACCACATGCCTATATCAAACCATATCATTGGCTTGGCCTACTCAAGCAAGGTCAAGCTTCTACTGACCTCACTAAGTGAAGCCCTAGTCTGAAAGCTATTTTAACTATTTTAGCACGCTGCTAAATCTAAATTGTAGTAGCCTGAAGTTTAGTTGGCTGTGCAGACTGTGATTATAACCCAGTCAAATTGCAGAGAATTCAGCTTTGCCAAGCCAGGTCATGCCAGGCGTGCAGCTTCCCAAGTGAATGTTTCTCAAGCTGGAATTTTTTTTCTTGCTGCTTCACTTGGTTACTTGGTTGATCAATGGGTCACATTCAGTGATAATATTGACTGAGAAAACTAGCTCAGAATGTCAGATGAAGTTCATACTGCTCCAGTCTACAGGAGGCAATGGTAATCATCAGCACTTTTTTGCTTTGTGCCATTACTGTGCTATAGAGATTTTGTTTGATTCTTTCCCAGATCTACAGGAAGGTGCTGTTCCAGTGCTTTGTCATGTGGTTAGGGAAACATTTAATTGCAACTTTTTCAGTAACCTCTGTTACTCTCTGGACCCCCGTGTTTGCTGTTCTGTAACTGGCTTGGCTCACAATTTCTGACCCGATATTCGCAGATAAATCTGTATCTATGTTTATAGTGTTGTGCATAACAATTGGTTAAAGTCTTGCATTTAATCCACTGCACTGTGACATTTCTTGTTGACATCCGTACTTTGAAAAGAGAGATTCACTTATGCCTTTTTGTTTCAAACAAGGCAAAGGAAAATACAGTAGTATGTTCCAAAACCTCTTTGCAAAACATCTGTTAGGATTAGAGAAAACCTCCAGCAAATAGAAGCTTAAGTATCACAGATCCTTATGGTTACATCAGTCAATTCAGATGCAAAGCTGGCGTCTTCATTTCATGTTAGCTAGTCAAAAATCTTAAAAGATGAGAATAATTTTTATTCTCCCCTTTCCTTTGAGTTTTCCGTAGAAGTTTGACATTGCTGAGTTTCTTTATTTGAATGATACGTTACAGAGGGTAGTGCATACTGATGCAAAAGTGAAAGAAAACAAATTTCTTACTCCCTTACCATCCTCAACAAGGTTTTGTTGCTGGTGCAAAACTGAGTGGCAGCTCCACAAGCAGAGGGACAGACTTGGTTCTGCTTTCCCCACCTCACTGGTCAGTTCAGCTGACGCACTGGCAGTTCAGAGTATGTATAAACCTGGTTTTAAAAAAAAAATCGTTTCCAGTATGTCTGCAGGAAATCTCTGGGAAGGGGAAATAGAGCAAGGCTGTGACCCTTAGCTCTTATATTCTCAGAAATACATACTGACTCCAGCTGAGAGCTTTCAGGAAAACCACAATTAATCCTTTTTCTATTTATAGTCTACAGAGTGTGTATGATCTGTGTGCTGTGTACACTCAGGTTGGAAATGTTAGTATCAAAAAGCTCTGGGAGGCCATGTGGGTAAACTTGCAATGCGTCATTGGATAAGCAATTTCTGAATCTGGCATCCAGTGAGACAGACTTGGTTCCTGAGAACAGAATTCCTAATGAATATAAACTTAAAGCATGCTTAAGGATTTGATATATTATTCTTAGAATTGCTAGCACTGTGTTCTTACAGAGGACCCTTATATTAAATGCAGGTTTGATGGGGAATAGGGCGGTTGATGGATGGTCACAGAATGGTGGAGGTTGAAGGGATCTCTGGAGGTAATCTGGTCCAATCCCTAAGCAGGGCCACCTAGAGCAGATTGCCCAGGACCATGTTGTCCAGAGGGCTTTTGAATATCCCTGAGGAGGGAGACTCCACAACCTCTCTGGGCAACCTGTGTCAATACTCAGACACCTTCACAGTGTGTTTTTTGGGCTTTTTGGTTTTTTTCTGTTTTTTTTAAAGTTTCCTGATGTTCATGTGGAACTTCCTGTGTTTTTGTTTCTGCCCGTGGCCTCTTGTCCTGTCACTGGACACCACTGAAAGAGCCTGGCTCCATTCTCTTTGTACCCTCCCTTCAGGTATTTATATACATTGATGAGATTCCCCCAGGCCTTCTATTTTCTAGGCTAAACGGTCACAGCTCTCAGCCTTTCTTCATAGGAGAGATGCTCTAGTCCCTTCATCATCGTGGCCCTTTATTGGATTCTCTCCAGTATGTCTATGTCAGTGTTAATTTTGTTGATTCCTTGACCTTGATCTCTGCCTGTGCAGCAAGTTTGGGCCTCCAGCCTACCACCTCCTTTCCTTGTAGGTGCCCATAAAACTGTAGGAAAGCAGGTACACGTCTGTTCTGTAACCTTCCATTCCCAGCTGTAGTGCTGTGTACTCAGCCATGCAGGCATGTGCTTGCTAACTCTAAATGTGTAATAAGTACCTTTAACCTATTATCTTTAAAATCATGTCATTAAAAAGAATACCCAACTTTATTCTGTGTTTTTTTGGTTGGTTGGTTTTCTGTTTGGTTGTTTTTTTTTCAATGTTAGAGCCTGGATACAGCCACAGTAGTGAAGTGCACACTAGAGGTTCGCAGCAGGGGCACCCGCAGAGTCCCACTGCTTCTTGTGCCCACACTGCCAGTGAGAAGGGATTATGTCCTGGCAGGGTTTTTTCACTGCCCTAGAGAGGATGTCTTCTGCCTCTGAACTTGCACAGAGGGTGATAGAATTGCAAGGCTGCTCCATCTGCATGCAGACCTTAGGAGCAGCAGATGGCTGGCTGCTGTTATTAAACTGTGCATCTTTCCCTGAAGAATTAAGGTTGTCCAAGTGTAATAACCTCTCCTTCTCATCTCAAGATTGTTCTCAAACAACAGTTAAAAGGGGGAAAGCACTGATAAAACATCGCTTCATCTTGGCTACTGAATTTAGATCTTCTGTGAATTTTGTGTGACATAGCCAAAGACAAATTTAAATATTTAGTTGGCAACCAAATTGGAGGAAAATGAGGGAAGAAAAATCTGTTCAGTTTAAATGGAGATCAAGTGAATTGTATGAATAAAGCTCTTGCATGTAGACTTCATACAATCATTAAGAAAAAAGGGGACGTAGTATTTAAAGTCCTGGGAGTACTGAAGTGATACTGTAATGTCCGTGAATGATCCTCCCATGAGCTCTGGCTCCTAAGCATTTTTCCCTGCTCAGAGGGAATGTTCTTCATTATCCATGAAAACATAATTTTTTTAATTTCATTTAAAATTAGATATGTACCGCAAGTTATCTCAGGTGCCTGCTATATTTCACTAATACGGAGTAATGCCACCCTTCTAACTAATGAAATGCATCCCTAATAGAGCAATATTTTTAAGAGATATAATAAAGTGGACTTTGAAGTGTCCAGTACCTGTAAAGTCATCAGACATTTAATGCCATGAAAATCAAAATAGTCCAGTAATACTCAAGTTGCTCATTCACTCAAGACTTCTGATGAGGGGAAAAAAAAATTTAGCATAACTCCTTCTCAAACTTCAAATTTACTTTTGAATTTAGTAAGTGCTAAAGTGGCTGTCTTGTTATGTGTGTATGTATCGCTGTTTTATTCACCGCTTGAGACAAGCCTGCGTGCATGATTTTGCACAAATAGGTAATGTCCAATTACTAATAGCCTACCTTTTAAACCATATCAAGCAACTTCTCCCAGCATGAAACAAATTAACTATTGGGAATCTAACCCAGAAATCATTGAAAGATCATAACTGGGTCTTCAGGGTTAGCCTGAATCATAGTTCTAGGGGGCAAAGGTCAGAACTTCAAACACTTCCCAATTCGTTATTTCCTTTCTTAATAACATTCACTTAGATACAGCTGTTAGTACTTCCAGGCCCAAATGTGTGGCCTTGTTTGATAAAGATAAGATGTCATTCCAGAAAACTTATGCGCAATTTCTACTTAACTTTGTAGCAGAAGCACTAAACAATCAAACCAACAGCCAGATCACTTGCATGTACCATCCCTACATTATAATGCTGAGTATGGCAGGGTAGAGTAGGAAAAACTGTCTTTGCTAATGAAATATTTTGAGTCTATCCAACTAAAATCAGCTGAAATTTGAAGGACTTGGCTGAAGTGAATTTTCTCATCCTACTCATGGGGAAATCCTGTTCCAGTGTAAATGCAAGTTCCTGGACTGCAGGTTGTGTTGCTACACACAACCCTTGTAGAGGTCTGCTCTTTGTCTTATTGGACTGTAGAAGTAAAGTCCAATAATCCCTTCCTGGCAGAATAGGTCCCCAAGGGGCCAATTCAGTTGGCATACATTAGAGCAATCCACAGGCTCAACTTGCGTTTTACCGGGTCAGAGGTTAGGACCCGTGACTAAACTGGCTGGGGTGGCCTAGGCTTCTCTGCAGAGAAAGTAAGTCTGAAAGGGGTGCTTTTGTGAACAACTTGTCCTGGAGCATGGACACTATGCATGTATTCTGGGCTTGGAGTAACGGGCACGGTTTGTCAGAAGCGGTATGTTGGAACGCTTTGGAACGGAGGCCAGTGGCATTTGTAGGGTGTTTTCCGAAGGGAATGTAGTGCTAACAGTGGCCTTCAGGAAGTAAGGTTGTTTTTGCAACGAGTAGTCTCTTTAAGTAGTATTTTGTCATTCGCTTGTGTGTCAGTGTTTTCAGAACCTTAATTTAATCAATGGTTTACAAATGGCTGGAATTAAATGTCAAGTGAAAATTCAAAATCTAGGTAAATGCATTAACTTTAAACAGAAGCTCTTTTTTCCCCTTTCAAGTAAGCGATTAGTCTTTGGCATTCTTAAATTTTATTTTTCTTTCAAGGGTTTTTATACACCTTTAAAATATTTTGTTCCTCTTCTGACTGGTAGGAATTACAGCATGTTTTCAAAAAAAAAAAAAGCAGCCATAGTATTTTTGGTGGACTGTTATTTCAACTCGCACTTCTCACTATCAGTCCGCCAGTCCCTAAGCCGGTAAATCACTCCCTTGCACCCACTGAGTGCAATGGCTATTGCTTCCTTGTCTTGAAACTTCAAGGCCCAGCTCTACTGAGGTAACAGACGAAAGCACACCTTGGTCCTGGCTGCAGCTTTCACGTGGAAATTCATTAAATGCCAACAAAACACTTGTGTTCTGCAGAGATAACATTCATCTACTTTTCTAAAACATGTAACTTGTAACTCTGTCATTGGCTAACTACTGTTGTAATATAATTTGTCTACTAAACAAATATTTTTTTGCAGTTAAAATCTTGGCAACCTCTTGCTGTTTCTGTTTACAGTCTGGGTATGTCTTTAGTCCATAGGAACTATGTTAGTAATTTGTTTAATAAGACATATGTATTCCTTCTTTCTTTAGCATACTGAAAGAATAAAATATGTGCCCAAGTAAAAAGAACTGCTAACATATACATTGAAAGTGATTTTTTGGGGATGTCATTTTTTTCTCTGCAGAAGATTTTGTTCATTAGATGCTTTTTCTCAGATATACTTTCAAGTGATCAGCTGAATGGATAATTCTGTCTGTTTGTATCTCTGAAATTGTTTTGGCTAGCATGACGCCTGGAACACTTATTTTACAGTTCAACATTAATTCCAGGGAGCGGATAACACTGTTTTCTTGTTACCACGCTATAATATTTCCACTGTTTTTCCTTGCTTAGTACGTAGACTCTAGAGATGCAGTGAATGAAATTTGCTTCTAGCTTTTCTAAGCACAAGCATACAAAGTGGTCATTGGTCAGTGGTAGTGGTAGATATGTTCATAGCTTTATAACTAAAAGTTACACAATTTGAAAGGGAACAGAAGGCTATAGAAACATATGGTAGGTCATTCTGATTGACCTTACAAGCATCCAAAGTGATTTCAGGGCCAAATCTAAATCAATAAATACAGGTTCTGTCCAGAACAAGTTTTTCTGTCATTGTCAGGAGGTAATCTGTGTGCATCTGAATTCTTATCAGCGCTTCCAGGTTTAAAATTTTGGATGCACATTGTGCTCTCAAGCTGAAACTTGGGATGTGACATTGCATTGCACGCAACCAGAGTTGAGGTCAATAGAAAAACAGTAAATCTCATGTGCAGATGATCAGCATAAACTGAAACACCAGTATGCTTCATCTATGTGTAAGCTATTCATGCTTTCACTAAGAGAAAAATATTAGTCAGACTACTAAAATGAAGGTTAATAGAAGTTAAGCCAAAACATTCAATATTAACAACAAATTAATGCTACTGGATAAATGTCTTCAATTATGATCTCCATTTCATTTAATTTCAGAAGGAGAATCAGGTAGAGATAATAGTAGGAATCAATTCCTACTATTTGGGTAAAGTAGAAACTATGAAATGAAACAATTAGCTTAAACAGAATTATTTCAAATGCAGGTTAAACAATTCTGTAGGTTGTAACTGCTGTCACCACAAAATTCTATTTCTGCAGAAGAGCAAATGGTCTGAGGTACAGAGGAAGCAATATTTGATTTGAAAACTTAAACCTTGAAAACACAATTGTATAGAAGTTAGTTACGCATTTCCATAAATCGTAGTTTGTCTGCAAATACACTACTGCAAAGACTTTAAAGGAGTCTTTCTATTCAATCATTTATAATGGGATTATTCTAGTATACACTATAGAAGGGATTTGCCATGCATCAGCTGCTATTGTATGACCATACGTAAGTGGGTCTAAGTGCTTACATCAGCTGCCTATTATGTGAAATTAATTTTTGGAACATATGCTGTTGTATTTATACGATTGTTGTTTCATGCTAGATTAATTCTTCAAGGGTTACAATCACATGACACTTATCATTTTAATTATGCCTCTTTAGTTGCAACATATGACAGCTTTTGACTTCTCACCCTCTCCTTCTGTATGTGTGACAGATGAAATTATTAATAAATGCTTGTTTATTATGTAGTTATGCTGTACATGTCCACAGGGTGTAGGTTGGCCTCATGCATTTTACCCAGAGTACAGTGTCAGCAGAGCCTTTGTGGTTTGCTAATGAGCTGAATCCTACTAACACCACACACACTCTAAACTGCCAAAAGCCGTTTACACATTCAAACACATACAAAGACTCAGCTGGGTCCTTTGTATAAGAGATTAACTCTTTATTCCAATTAAGGATGAGCTGGCCTGACTTGGTCCAAGCAATTAAGAACTGGAAGTAATGAACAGAATTGATGGGGCAAGGTGGTTTCATAGCAACATTTGTGACCTTGTGATAGTAAACAGCTATTTTTACAGATTTTTGAACCTGATAGGGAGAAAAAGCTAGGTTCTTGAGAACCATTTTCCTCATGTTTGTCTCTGAGATGTGTAAGACATCCTGGCTTTGGCAGAAGTCTCATTTCTGGCAAGAAGCTAGTTTTGGTTGTAAGCAGATAGAGGAATGTTTTGGCACAACTTAGTGCACTTAAACCCCGGTATTCTCTGCACCATCCTTCTGGGGTGTGAATTGCATGCTACTTGACGTAGACTTTACAACTTCAATTACGAGAAACTTTTATCAGCCACTTCAAAACATTTTGGTTTAAAATAAAAAGTTTGAAACTGTCAGCTTCAGAGCCTGCTGGGCAAGTTTTCGTGTTACTTTTTCCTTTCCTGTTAATTTTCTTTATCTCATTTCGAAACATCTGAAAGGAGCTAAGTACCTGCTTAAGTCTGTTTCACTGTACTGTTATCCTGGTGAAAGCTGACTGGCTGAGTCATGGCCAAGGGCAGGTGATGGTGCAGTGGAAATGAGCATGCATGCAGTGCTGCTCAAGGTGTGAAGAAACTCTAGAACATCTTCTCCTTTTCAGCAGGAGCAATACTGAAGTGCTAATGGCTGATGATGATGGGCAGTAGCTTTCCAGGCAGAAGTACGATTTGAGCATTTTCAAGCATGTTTGGATACAAGACATTGCTTTCAAATGCTCTGTCTTACTCTGTGCTCAGTGGCATGGGACCCTTCTAAACTCTTGTGCCTGCACTTTTACAAGCAAAAGGTAATTGGATGCCATGGACTTCAGGTGCGCATTTAAGGTCCAAAATTCATGGTACTGATTTTTGTGCTCTGTTTAGGCAGCCCTGCCCTTCATAGACAGAGGGATGCCCTGGCCCTGCTTGCTCTCCTTGGCTCATTAGGACCATTGGTTAGTCCTGAGCATCCTCCTGTCTTCCAGATGGGACCCTGTAGCTCATGTAGAGGATGGCATGCTGGCTATTCTGTTCCCTTATGGCCCACTTTTAAGGAAACAGCTTGTTCAAGTTTTAATAGCCAACACAAAATGGGAAATCATTTATAAAATGTCTAAACATAAAAGAATGGTTTAAAAGCTACCTGACCAATATATTGTTTCATGTTAGAGCAACTTTTGAATCACTTGTCACATGCATTAATACAGTCCTTGACCCAGACATAGACTTAACAATACATATTCTCATGTACATTGCATGTGTTTTTTAAAAAGCATTGAAAATTAACAAAGTCCTACACAGTATGTGATTTGACAACCTCAGAAAAAGAGTAACCTAGTGAATTAAATACTACCTTTAGTGAGGGCTGTATCTCAAAGGATAGAGCAAGGCTTACGTGCTCTCTCTCAAGAGCTAAAATGACTACTGTTCCAATGAAATTTGACTTTGTCGGATAAAGGAAAGAAAAACTTGTGCTAGTGTGATACCATTTCAATGAACGGAGTTGCCTGATCTGAAGGAAAGCAGAAGCTCATGTGTCCTGTTAGTGTTTAAAAACAATTTTGCGATTTTCTTCTTTAAATGTAGCAATAAAGGCAGAAAAATCTCAAATCTAGGCAAGGTCTGTAAAGTTATTTAAATGCTTCAAATGCTGATGAGATGATGTGGGCTTTTCAAAACTGACTATTGGGAATTGGATATCTATGCTCTCTTAAAAATCCCAGTGGGCACAATCTACTGTATTAAATGCCTGAATACCTTTAAAAATCTGATCTTCTATAGGTTACAATCAGTGGAAAATTCATGTAAAATCTTAATTTCAAGGCTGGACATAAATCTCCATTAACTTCCAATGAGACAAAGGTATTTTCAAAACTGTTTTTGAAGTATTTACATGTTGCTGTAACACTTGTCTGTCATCTTTTATAATTGCATAATCTAGCATATTTCATCATAACTTTGAAGGGTGGCACAGAACAACCTTCCCAACGCATCAGTTAAAGCACATCGCTGGTAGCTGGGGGGAGGGCTGGTTTTGTTCTTGCTCTGCGTTTTTACATCTTCTGTTTTTTCACCTCCATAACCTTGTCTGATGGGCATCCCTCACATTTACAATGCCTGATGTGCTTCCTGACATCTGTTCAATTTGATTTTCTATAATTTCCATTGATGCCCCCGTTTTCCTGCCATTAAACTAGTATATTGCCCAGCTGTATTCTGGGTCGAGAATGGGCAATCTTTTAAACCTAGTATAAGGTGAAATATGACTGAGGAATGGGAAACGGAGGAGGGAGGGGAGAAAAAAGGGTAAGACGAAGACTATAAAACTGACTGAAGGGCTGCCTGTCCTAGAAAGGCAAGGTGTGTGTTTATCTGGGAGAGTGGAAGGGAGTGAAGGTGCATGTATATTTAAAGGAAGAATATAATATATTTGCAGGCACTGGAAGGCCATGCACTACCAGCAGCTGAAATTCTGTGTCTGTTGCTGAGATGAATACAAGCAGACAATATCAGCCTTTCTGCCCCACAGTGACTAGCCATTGACCTTAACCCTGAAGGAAAGGGGCACTCTCACTAGGGGAATTGCATGCTTACTCAGCCCTAAGCCACATCTGAGACGAAGCTACCAATTTTGCCAAATTATGTGTGATGCTTTTGAAATGGGGACTATTGTCCACCAGGGACTAAGCTAAAATGACCGAATTCATTTCACTTAGGTTTTCAATGGCAATAATGTTATTTAAAAAAAAAACACCAACTATAAAACATTTATCATTCTGATTTTATTCATCTTTGTCATTTACTTATGTTTCATGGTAGTTTGTAAAAGGCATTGAAGTTAATGCCCCATTATTTCAAACCCCCAAGGTTAGATTTTCAGGCTTAAATTGAATTTAAAAACCACATGTATAGTTAATTCATACATTAACAAAATTTCTATCAATCAAAAGAACCTTGGGCTCTTGCAGATTTTTTCATGTTTTACTGAAATTTTTAATAGCTGAAAAAGAGCCTAGAGATACTGAAACGTGTACTCTGAAATACCTTTGAGCAATAGACACAGAAATGCTTCCTTAGGTGAATCTTTAGCATTCCTCTGCTGTGCAAAATAACAGAGAAAGGTAACAGCTGATGTACCTTTGGGTTGTGGTGCCAGTACTGTTGGAGCATCCTCTAAGGGTGTTGCTAGCAAGTGTAATAACACTTCCAGAATCGTGTTGGTGGAGTAATTTTTTTAGAAAACTAAGCCATAGAGCTTTTAACTGAATCAAATGGTAAATTTTAAAATTGTTACTTTGTCAGGGAATCTATAATTTTCTTTCACTCAGAAGTTTTTAGAACTGGCTCTGTCACGTTTGCCTAGAGATGATGAAAACTTGTCACAACACATTGGTCTTGGTGATAGAAAGAAAATGTGTTTTATTAACATTTAAAGAAAAAAATCAGACTTTCCTTTTTCATAGAAATGAGGTTTCAGGGAATTTCTGCTGTTGATTTGGTTTTAAAGGAAGTAGAAAATGCCTAGACAACAAAAGTTGTCTTTGCCCCAAACTGTGTCTAACATAGATGGAGAATGATGGTACTGAGCATGTCCTTCAAAGCCTCAGCTGTGAGTCCCCACACATTTGGCTGCTTGCAGAGCTGTACGTTTTGTAAATGCCCATAAAGCTGCCTCCCATCTTGACTTGAGCTCCAGAATTAGGGACAGCCTTAAACTCTGTCTTGCTTCAGCACTCTCTAAACCTGCCTGAGGCCACACAAGTGCTGAAAAATCAATTATTTGATAGCCTACTCCTCTGCGGTCAATTGCTTGCAGCACAAAACTAACTTCTGGCAGAGCTGAGGATGAGCAGAAGTAGAGGCAGCCAGCCCAAGCATGTTCCCATTTGGACGAAGAACGGAATATAGGAACTGCCCTGAAATAACCAAGGGACCCAAGATGATCTCTCTAAGCTTTAAATAAATAAAAAACAATCTTCTCCCAGAAAATGCCTTTATGCCTTCCTCTCCCACAAAAAGCCACACTGCTGTCATCCTCTGGTTTCTTTCTGGAAAATTCCTTTGCTCTGAAGCAAAAAGCTAACAGTGATCCAGTTAATAACTAGGCAGTTGTAGCTGTTGTGTAATTATTATAATGGAAAGGCTCACACCTTCACTGATCTGTAGCCTGTATTCACATTTCCAGAAAATTATACCAGAATAAACCTGTTTCCATAATATATTGCCTATTTCCTCTTACCTGCTACATTCATTTGTTGCACTTATGGTTGGTTTGTTTGGCTGTTTTTTTGCCTCTTAAAATCTAGCCTCTAAGGAGAACAGTAAATGGTTTCTCACACCAGTCAACTTATATTTGTGTGAACGCTGCCCAGGAAAAGGGGCACCCAGGCCCCTACTCCAATGAAGCAGCAAAAGCCGCTACTTGTGGCTGGGACCCTAAGAGAACTAATGGGTCTTCTCCTGATGTACATTATAGTCGATGGTGCATCTCTTTTCTTTTCATAGGAGGAGAAAAATGACAATTTGTGGTTTTCAGATCTTTGGAAATAAAATTCTCATTTGTATGTGTAATTATCTTAGACTTGGAAAGAGAACTAGAAAAACCTACCAGGCGTTTTCACTTCAATTCAAAGCTCACTTCTGTAGCTTGGTAATGGTTAAAAGAGAAAGAATTTGGTCTCTTCCCGATAACTGTTTCCTCCTGTACTACTTAACATTGTGGTAGGACTGAAAATGAATCTCCTTGCCAGCTTTAAATAAATTCAGTAGCTGGCCTTTGCTAGCCATGCCTTAGCAAAGCTAGTGCAGGAGTGGTATCAGGCTGCTTGTCTGCATGTGCTGAGCTGAGCTGACACATCTCCCATCCTGATCTACATCAGTTGGTGGGGTGTACATCAAGATCCACCAGATCTGGAGCAGGCATAGAGTGGGTAGCAGCCAATGCATGCTCTTCTCTGGAAAGTCCCCGGGTTCCGCCATGTCTGCCTCTACTCTGTGCACTGGGCCGTGATGGCAAGTAGCACTTTGAGTATGTTGTTAAGGAAGTTGTGGGAAACTGGGCAAAGGAACACAACACCCTTCCAGAAAATGCAGTTTAGGGAAAGCTTGGAGGGGAATATTCCTGTGACATTGTTCTGAGAACCACAAGTCCAATTGTTCTGATACGGTAATATAGAGCAGAAAAAAATTGACCAAAGTTGCAGTAGTATCCTTATCTATAGCTTAAAAAAAAAGAAGCTACAGAGATGCAGTAGAAGGAGCAGGGGAATTATATGAAATAAATGTAACTTCAAACATACCCATCATTTTTCATCATTGAATTATACTGGCTGAAAAGCTTCTATCTATCCTCATCAGAATCTCATTACAGGTCAACTTGCAAAGTAAAGTAATACTCAGTAAAAGTAAAAGTGACAGAATTTAGGTCTTTATTTCCCAGCTGGCAGATGGCCCAATTCCACAATTATTCACCTTGGAATAGTAGTCATGTGAGTAATACCACAGAGCTTAGCACTTTACCAGCAAAAATGATTTTATTTTGCACAAATATATCCTGAATAAATGGTTTCTTTGCAATTTGGAAGTGAAGAACGTACTGTTTCTTGTGTATTATTTACTTTACAGTAACTGAGACACAGTGAACATGAGAATAGCCGTACCAAAATAGCCATTATCTGGCTTCTGAGAGGATCCAAAAGCAGGCTTCTAAGAAAAAGTACTGGAACAGAGTGAGCACATAATGATATTCCACCAGTTTGATCTATCCTGCCCTGGTTTGTGGCTCCGGGAACTTTGAAGCTGATGTGGTACCCTTCCTATCCAGCAGCACTCAATGGATTTTCCTTCCATGAATTTGCCTAGCTGCGTTTTGACCCTGTGTACCTATTACTAGGTAATCAGAATTTCTTGATCTCTGTTCAATCCAGATGAAACCCGCTTTATAATCAGTGGAGTGATTATGCTGCCTGAACATAAATGTTGATTTTTTTTTCTAACAACTAAACCGTACCCTACTAAAAAGATTCATGGAGCAGATCCAGGGAGGTTGGCAAATGCTTATACTTTCTGACTGGTGTTCTGCAGCACTGAGGAAAAAATAAAAATCACACATTTGCATGTATAATTGAATGCTAGCATTGCATAGATATGAGCAGGGGATGGGGGAACACCATAATTGGAAGGCATAAAAAATTTCAATCTAATGTTCTTTATTCTGAGGAAACTTTGGTATAATACTTTAGGAACTGGAGGAAGTCATCTTGAATTACTTGTTTCTAGGGGGAAAAACATGTTTCTGGAATTCTCTCCTCTGTTTTCCTTGGAGAAACTTTTATATCAAGGATTGTGGCTAACACTTTTTATGAAGAGTCTTTATTACAGACTGACTTTTGTGTGTGTGTGCTCACGCAATGATTTTGTTAGCTGTCCACAGAAATGTCCGTTGTTGTAGAGCCTTACTGATTCCCTCAGGTCCAGTTTCTTGTCTGAGGAGAGTGATGCTTCCCCAGAGCTCTGCTGTCTACAAAGCAGCTTCCTTCCTCAGACCTCTGCTGTTTCCCCATAGGATTAAAGCCACTTGTCTTTAGGGGTTTGTCTGACTGAAGACATTGAAGGCTTTCATGTCTACAGCCTGTGAAAGTTTTTATACTTTTGTTGTAAGGATTGTTATGTTTGCCTTACTTGGCTTACTGGTTTAGACACAGTTTTAGCTCGCTATTTTAATTTTGGCTTTGGATGAATTGCCTCTTCGTAGAAAGAAATAAAGAGGAAACAATAATCCTTCTGTCACAAAAGAATACAGTTTCTGGTTTTTATTCTTATAGACTGAATAGCCTATTTTTAAAAAGAAAATATTGTAAACCCAGTATATTAGCTTCACTTAAATTTTTACCATCCCATGGTATTTCTATAAATAGCAGCACTGCTAACTTTTCTGATTTTCAGTTCTTAGGGTGCTAAAGCGCTTCTTTGGGATGTTCCCTGGTTCTAGGTGTACCAGCCATATAGGTCTACTGTTTGACAGGTGCTGTACCCACAACTGCTTGAGAATGCTTCACTGACAATATTTTTTTGTTTAATGTCCTTATCGTGAATTATAAAGAGATTTGATGAAATGTCTTGGTTGTTTCACTTTGTGAAAATTTAAACTGTGTTTTTCTATCTTTTTCTTGGGCTTGCAAAATGTGTCTAATAGCTAATAAAACTGTTGTACTTCTCCAAAAAGCTTTCCGTTGCTGGAAAGCCAGAATAATTAGGAATGCTCTCCTGTATGGTGCCTGCTGTCTGAGCTCTGGACACTAGCTGAGCTCATATCCTCCCTGTCATCATCTCCAGTCTCATGGATAGGCAGGGGATACCTTCCGCACAGTTCAAAGCACTAAGCAAAGAGTATTCTTCTTTCTCTCTTTAATTATCCTATTACTGTAAGATTATTACAGTATATATAAGTATTTTAACTGTCTTCTGTTTTTCAAGGTATGGCTCCTTCATTCGTTTATCATCATCCTTGACTGGGACAAACACCTTCCTCAGTCAGGAAATGCAGTGATTACATAGTTTGTTTTTTTTTTTTTTTTTACTGTGGTTGTTTCAGAAATTATACCCCAATAGCTTAGCAGGTCAGCATGGATAATCTGCACGCCTCATCCTGCTGCGGACTTGTACAGATGTAAAGGCAACACTGTCTAGATAACACAGCAGTGTCTGAACCCCAAGAAGGACCAGCCCAATTAAGTGCTGTAGCAGTGCTATTGCTGTTATTGCGAAGAATATGCTAGCAGAGAAGTACAAATTTAGGTAGGTGCGTGGGCAGATGTGGTCCTTTGCATGCTGTTGGCGTCAAGGATCTCCCTGCTTCTCGGTGTATGCTGTGTATCCATGTAATATCTCCTAGGAGACAGATTTTGCGAGGAGAAAAGCCCTATTCAGCCCCGCTCACTTTCAGAGCCCTACCAAGTTCGTTCACAGGAAACCTTGCAATGTAATTGCAATGAATTACAGCTGCAACTTTTGCAATGAAATCGAATATTGATGAAAAGATGAACAGTAAAATTATTCTCCATTTCTTCTTTGCATATGTTTATTGGGACATAGCATTTCAGGCATCTAGGCATGTTTGTTGTTGAACTCTATTTCAGATAAGTAAATCTATGCTGATATTATCCTGTCTGAGGTATTGTCTGCAAAAAAGATGCAGTACTGTTGTTGTTTAGCTTTTTGTCATAATAAGGGGAAGTGCAGTATTTTTGCACTCATGAAGTTCCAACTTCATGAGCACACACAAGTCCTTTTTCAGCTCCATTTGAAATCAATGTGAAGAAATTGATTTCAAAGTCTAGTGAATTCAGTTGGAGTTACTCCATTGACCTTTAATGTGCTTTCAGATGTGCTCTGTAATAGTGGTATGATCACACGTGAACAGGAAATTTTTAATTTTAAAATAAGCAATAGGATGATGAAATTCTTATCTAATTATTTTTATTATCTTATTCTTAATTCTTATCTGCAAGCTGGAGACTCAGGGTAGCAGTTGCCATGATATTTTAAGTGTACACAGCCCTCACGAAGAAAATGGTCTCTTTCAGTCACCTTGGTGGTTGCAGAATCTGAATCGACAAGAGCTGTGATAGATCTAGCACAAATTTTAAAAGCTAAAGAAAGTATTTCTGAATTTCAAAAGTGAAGGCTGTACTCTGGATTCTTTCAGCTGTTCTTAACTCATTTTAAGTTAAACTATGTACCCTGTTGTTCCAGTAACCTTGTCAAGTGCCTAGGGATGCCTGTGTGTGAAGGCAAGTATTAAAATTTTAAAAAAATAATAATGATTGGGTGGTTTTTCATTATCGAAGTGGGATGTGCTGAATCCCATCTGTATTTGAGAGAAAACATAGAAAAACATTCACTTTAAGCTGTTTGGAGCCTGTCCTTCCAGATGCAAATTGGAAACTGTAGTTTTTTGTGCTCACCTTTAGCCTTTTGCAGAGACAACAGCCCTGCTTTTAGGGAACTGTACCCATTCACACTGGCTTCACAAAGACACGGATGCTTATGTTATTCCCTGTACTCAGTGTTCAGTGTTAACAACTTTTTTGATTTTTTTCTGCACCAGGGTGTACATAACTGCATCTGCAGATTTATTCCAAAGCAACATTAAATTAGTACAGCAGGCAGTTGCTCCCTCAGACACTATAAAGAGATGCTCCCTAGTGAACAGGGCAAATGTCACCTGTATTGGATCAGGCCATAGGTTATTGTTTCTTCTGCAATTAAATACAGACAGCCTTCAAATTCAAGCCTATAATAGCTGATGTGGAAATGGTCATGAACATGAAGCACTCAAATAACAGTACAAATGAATATCAGTGCCTGTTCCTGGGCTCAACTTTGAAGACTTTCATTGGTTTCCTTTATCTCAAGCCCCCAGGTCTCTTAACAAGAGACCGTAAGCCTGACTCCAAGAATACTTCCCATCTTCTATATTGCTGTTTAGTTTTAAAATAAAGCAACTAGTTCTTCAGGTGGGTACGTGAGAGGGTTTGTGTTGATTTAACTGGAGAAACAGTTAAAAAATAAAATAAAACAAAACAGTTGTAAGACTTCCTAGAAATGAAAACAGTGGGCTAGCTCTTGTATATGCAATCAACTTCATTCTCCTTATGAATCATGGAACTATAATTTGACTTGATACACATAAGCCACTACCACTTCTCCAAATCCTGCAGGAGGAAATGAACTTTGTAATGTCCCCATGCTGTTCATTAACATACATTATTGAATTTTGCTCTATATTCCTCCTAATGCCTACTAATCCAAAAGATTAAATCCAAATGATTACAACCATGTAGCACACTGGAATAAAAACCTAACAAAAATGAGCACTAAAATGGGCCTGAACAAACAGAAAGCAGGTTGTTTAAAAAGAAATTGTATTTCTAGGTGGTGTTTGCATAGCAAAATATGGATTGGTTTCATAGGGTTTCTGGCATTGCTCATGTAATCTTTCCATGAGCAGACTTAATGCAAGAGGAATGGGGGGATGCCAAAACTTTCTCCGTTAAGTTTGTTTCAAAATGCTATTAGTCAGTGACACTAGCAAAAGAAAGATGAAGCATTCTACACAACCTGCCTGAGGCATACAAAGCTTTCGCTTGTTTTGTTGAAAAGTTTTCAATTCTAGGAAGTTGCTTAATGACTCTATGAGCTGGAAATATGCTGAGGTAGACGATACCTCTACATCTTTTATCCCTTCTTAAACTGTTAGGTCTATCCAAAGGCAGGAAAACAGTAAGGACTAATGTACTATTTTAAATGTGTTATAGCTTGAATTTCATCTTGCTCAGATTTTCCATTGATTTGTCATTAATTTCTTGAAGAAGAAAAATCAAGAATCTCTGAAGTGGGTGTGATATTTTTCAGTCAACAGTTCCTTAGAGTTCAAGGTCATTCTTGTAGAAAACTCAACATAAACTAAAGCACTTTCTAACACAGGGCTTCTGGCAGAGCAGTAGATAAAACTAACACTATCTGAATTCATGTTGAAATAAATGACATTGTGCACTTTCAAATAAAGAGGCTTGAGTGTGGAGTTAAGGTATTGCTTCTGTCGGCTAAATGGCAGAAAAGTCCATAAATGCAAAATAAGTAGGGGCAAGGAGAAAAGCCTGGAATGAGAGCACAAGGAAATCTTCAGGGCTTAGCCTTGGAGAGATTCTGTGTCACCACCCACTGGAAGCTGATTTTCCAGTTGGCATATGCCCTCTCAGAGCCTTGCTGGGTAAGGACAGGTTAATGCCCAGCTGCAGAACCGCTGAAGGGAAAGAATGAAGCTTATTCTTGTAAACACAGCATTTCCATAATGCCACACGGGTCAGTGAGTGTTTGCCTAATGCATAAGGGGGAGCTGCCAAACACAGCCTTGAGGCAACTATGTTTTAGTTACTCCACTACTGCGGTGTGTAAAAAAATAAAACTTTGTAATTTAGGAATGATTAGTGCTTGAGAATTAGGAAAAGCTTTTTATTGTTGCTGCTGCTGATGTGATATTTATTTTTGCAATTAATAAGTTTGAATCAATTTTTAAGCGTCTTTTTGTTACGATTTACAGTGGATATTGAGCTATCAAGCCTATCAAAAGCATTAATCTTTAATATGATGACAATTTAGTTATCTTGCCAGAAAATTTTAATTAGAAAGAAATTCTTCATCTCTATGATGCTTAGCTGTAGTGTATCAAGTTTTGGCTGCAGGAACAATGTTTTAAGTTAATTAATTCTTAAGGAAAAAAGTCGCTCTGAAGGTTGAGCTTTGCTCTCATTTGCTAGATAGCTACTCATTGCCTCTTCTGCCCTTGAGCAGAAACTTTTATAAATTGTGCCAATTTGAAAAGTCAAGCAAGGTTTTCTGAAAGCATGTGCTTATATCCTCGGAGTGCAAGTGGCTCCGGATGCGCTGCCACGACGAGGAAGGGGCCCTAACACTTCCAGGTGAGCTCCATAACTTATCCAGCAGCCTTCTCACAGCAGCAAGATGATAATCCTTATTGAGATCAGGAACCAGGGCCTCCAGAAAGCTGATTAACGTAGACAATTTTCTCCTGAAGAAACAACAGCTGTAATTGGTCAGAAATGGTAGTGCAATTAAATCTTTTTTTGTGATGTGATACATTATCAAAATGAGAATTTTTCTCTTTCATTCCAGGAAAACATTTCAGACATTGTTATTGACGATATATTAGTGGTAATCCTTGATTAAGATGATTTGCACAACAGAAAAGCATATTTCAAAGTTTCTAATTTATCCTAAATTACATTATATAGGAGCTAATATTTTTCTTTATTCAGCCAATTGTATAAACTGAGAGAATGCTTGCATTAAATGAAAAAAAAAAAAACACTAATTCCAGGTATTTAAAAAAGTAAGTTCACAAGAAAAATCCCTAATCTAAGAATGATCTAATCGTGTGTACATATTTATCCATTTCCCACAACAGTGGTTATTCATTGTAATTGCTGAGCTTACAGGAAATAGTTAGTGTTTTCCTATCTAATATTAAATAACAGATGCATATTTCTTTTCAAATGTTTATGCACATATCTCTTTCAAGTAGCAAATTTAATTTCAATGTTATATTGTGCCTCTTTCTGACCACCTTCCAACATTTAGGACATGAAAATAACAAAAGAACTCATTGCAAATATTTTTGTTAAATAATGTTTTAAATATTTGATATATAATCGGGAGCTTTAAGGTTTTAAAAAAAAATAATAATTGTATTTAGTTACCTGAACCTTGAAATTTCTCTTCTCCTTGAAAAACCACTACCTGGGTGCATTATTTAAAAGCCTGCTCAAGCCACTGACTTTACCACATCTTCCTCAAAAGGACTGCCCCATTTCGTTTTAGGTCCACTGTTTTGAAAGCATACAGCTTGCAAACGTCTTTGTGCCCTGGCTGCATTGAATGCTAGGCTCTAACGGGGCTTGTTGATAATGTGCTGAGTACACCGCTCCTGTCTGGAGAATTTGGCCATCATAGTAATAATACATCAAAGCATTGATTAAAGGCACTAGAAAGTAAAGTTCAGGTTCTGGAAAACCTGTGCTGGTGGTGTTTCTGTAGTTAATTTTTTTCGTCTGAACTTATCTCTGCTCTACTTGAGCCTAGTTTTTTTCTTCAAACCGTTTCACGCAACTAATATTATGCTATGCCACAAACAAGATATATGAGGCTACGTTCTCCATATAATAAACTTTTTTCAACATTTTCTTTTAAATCCAATGGGATATTGCCACTAACGTGCTCTTTTTCTGCGGAGAAGAAATACTTGCACTGTGAATGAAGGTATCAGTGTTTGAACCAGGAATGACCTTGAGTTAGACCGTTCAGTTGTTTTTTAGGCCCTATGGGAAGCTTGTATTAAGGACAAACAACATAGATGGACCAGAACAATGTGCTTTGTGGCCAGTAAGGGGCTAACGTGATCTTATACTGAACCTTAGACTCCCTGCTTTGATGCTTGAACATGTCACTTAGGAGATCTCTAAAATGGAGCAATGAAGCTAAAGGAAGCAGGGCTTTACAGGGTGCATAAAATCATTGCTGAGCAAGAATGATTGTATTTCTTTGATTTGTGCTTGTAAGACAAACCATGTCTAGTGCAGATGAATAGACAGAAGAAAAAACAGTGGGATAATCTGAAATTTTCTTTGAACTATTTCATTTTTTTCAAAGCTGAAAACTCTGGGCTTACAACCTTTTTACCTAGTGTCCAATGACTTTTGCTATCATGATTTTGTCTTCAGGCTCAAAGTTTTGCATGTCTGAGTGTTTTTTAAATGAGATGTGCTTTCAAATGACTTAAAATGGAGAAGGTAAATGTACTCTCTAATTTCTTAAACTGTTTTCTATCATCTTAAGAGGGAACACACAAGTTTTCTGTTTAAAAAAAAAATCACAGAGTACATTACTTTCTATCTGCACCTCATCTAAAGACTAGGTCCTAGACCCACAATTCAAGACATTGTGCACCAATACATAATTTAGAAATCTAAGTCTGTGAGCTATAAAGAAGCATTAATATATGAGGTATTGTTTAATTGTTAAGAAATTACATTCTTATGTAAGGAAGTCAGCAATCATCAGTGGTGAAATTAATTAAGATTGGACTCTTGTGAAATTTGATCTAGTCTATCTCCCAGTGCTGGTATTCCTGCAGTTTCAGCTTTCTTTCCATGTTTAGGAGTTGAAAGCTGTTGCAGTGTCTGATTCAGAATTGCATGCGTGCATATTGATTAGAAGGCTAGTGTGTGTATATGGGAATTAGCCAAGAGGCTGCTGCTTCTCAGGATAGATGAAGGAATGGGATATTGAATGCTGTTGAATTTTTTTAAACTGCAGAACCAGCTAGATGGCATGATCACAAACACTTCGTTAAGAAGTCTTCTAATTAGGTATTTTATAGATTCCCTTACACTGAAATTCAGAAGTCTTGACTAATAGACTTATAAGGCATTTTAGTCATTTAAATGATGCCGATTGTTTTATGGAGGCTGTAAAGCAGTAAAATTCAGAAGAGGTGCAGAGGTTCTCTTCTGTAGACCACAGACTTGAAACCTGGGGGGCTGGTACAGACAGAAGTTTACTGCCCTTTCGGTAATGTCAGCATCACCATAGCAGCACATACAGTGTGTGTACATTTTCTAGTTCTGACTGAGTTCAATGACTCAAGAAGACTTAACTTTTCGCCCTTCTGGAGGTGGGTCCCAGGTCAGGACTGAAGCATGTTGAAAGAGCTCTTCAGTATAGTAGCTACTGTATACTGCAAGTGTTCTCCGTAATGTATTTGTGGTGGATCGATGGCTTAGATTTTTGCTGTCATAAATCTGGAAGCTCAGCAGCATTCAAAAGCAATGCATGCGCTTACAAAAAATAACCTAATGGTTGAGTAGAGATTTCGGTAATGGGATCAACAGTGTTCATGGAAAGTGAAACAAGCAGGAAAGGTAATTTCAAGCTGAAGAAATCCTAGCTAAACAAAGCATTAATCAAATAAGGCAGATTCGTGTAAATGTATTATTTAGTTTCTAAATCCCAGAAATGAATAACCCAACACTACACTTTCAAAATTCATAAATGAATGTGCTAATGGGCACTTAGCAAAAGGCCTTGGAATGCTTTGATATGTGTCAAATACCCAAACCTTGAAGACATTTATGCTTTAGCTAAACAGGTATTTAGTTCTTATACTTCTAATTCCTTTTGCATGAATACTTGTGATATGGGCCCAGATGCTGGGTAGAGCCGTCAGATGGGGATTTTAGCCACCCAAAATTGTATTTAGGACAGAGGACTTAAATAGGTCCAGCAGCAGAAGTATCAAACAATTACCACCTGAAATCTAAATTATGATCAATTTGTGCAATTTCCTTAACACATTCAAAGGACTCTAATGCTCCCAGAAGTTTTGGTTTACTTATGCTAGTACTCCGTATTCATTGAGGGGGTGTTGGGTGGCAGGGGGATAGTCATAAAAGTGTGTTTTCCTGGTAAGTTATGTACTCTTTCCAAAGCATGGATGTGATACAGGCTAGTATGTTCATGTGTGTCTGAAAATAGAATCCTTCTGTAGATATAATATGCTGTATCAAGAAATCTTCAAACTGCAATATGTATAGGATCTACCTTCCTTATAAGGCACTTACTTATGTTATTCTCTTTGATGAAAATTCTCTGGCTTTCAAATACTGTTCATGAAGGCCTATTACATTCTCCTTTATTACAGCAACATCTCCTAGTGACATTCAAAATGCTTGTCTTTCGAGGATGCTGTTATAATAAGGTCCAAAGTGTTTGTAATAAATTCATAGAGATCAATGAGTAGTTCATGAAATATCTTCACATTCACTTGTGTGAAGCAGCAGTGCAGTAATATAAAAACTAAGAAAAAGCAGCTGCAGTTGCATGCAAAATTAAATACCTTTCAGCTTTTGACATGAAATTAAAAGGTTATGCTTTTCTTCTACTCTACATATGAAAGCGTTATATATGTCTGGAAAAGCAGTCCTCAAAAACCATTGAAAATTTGGAGATACTGAATTCCACCTTGCTCTTGCTGTTGGGTTTCAAGGATTCCCATGTTTTGATGAAAATGTCTAAATGAATAACCACAGGGCTATTAAACACTTGGAGTCAGTTAACACAGTAATAGGCTTTTAACATCTGCTCTGACTCTCAACTATAGGTTGTGGCTACCAACGAAAATTAGGTGACTCATATGCCAGGTAATTACTTTTTCACTGTTTCTGTATATCTAGTTTAAATGTGTTAAGAACCTCATGATGATTTAGCTGTGTCCGTGTAAATAAGATGGTATAATAAGATTCAAATGCTATTTTGAAGGAATATCTTTTATAAACATACAGAAGCATTTTTACTTTTTAGAAAGAACATGCATTTGCACTGTTGCAATATACCAGTTATTTATTATTTAAACATTTTATAAATCACACTATAAATTCACGTTATTGGATACAGCATGCTTTATAAATAATCCAAGCAGTTTATGACATGTAATGTACTCCATAAACTCTTGGTCAGACATTATGGCAGTTAAGGATATTGTCAAGCTAGAGCTGCATAATTAAATCAGAAGATGCTTCTGAATTCACAGAATTTGGATTGTGAATGTTTACTCTTTAGACAGCAGTTTTTAAATTGAATGCACAGATATGTTTAACTGTGCAAAAAGTCTTTTTTTTTAATTTGTTTCAATTAGAAACTGCTGGTTATTCATCATTGACTTTGTGAAAGAACCTTCTTCATCCTTGGTCTAGAAAGCTAATGCCGAAAGTGGATATTTCCATGAAATAGTGCTGAGAAAGAAACACATCAGAAACTGCTTTTCACTCATAGTCGAACCCATCACTGTTGCTCTGTAATACAGCTAAGCTGCTCTTGATTTCTGAAGATAGAGTATTGCTCTGCTGTAGAATTGCTTTAAGCCAGTTTTGCTCTTTAGAAATACAAGACAATGAAGAATGAGGTGCTGCTTTTTTGTCTATCAGTCTGCATAATCAATAGTTGACACAAAAGGACTAATTGCTCTTAGCATTTAAAAAGAAGTGCTTATTAGCACAAAAGCTGTGTATCCTCTTATTTTAGTTGGTAACTCTACTACTTTGATACTTATCTACAGTCACAATCAGATAAAGAGTGGATTTCAGCAGCGAGGATCTGGGGAACAGCTAAGGTCTATGGGAAGGTGGGCAGAACATGGTGTTAGAAGTGTAATCCAGTTGTCAAGAAGTTTCTTTTCACTGCTACTGAACTGTTGACCTGATGCCTTTCCATTTTACCTTTATTTTTAATACTGAAATCAAAGGATACTAGGAGAGAGAGATTTTATTCCCTGAAATTCAATTATATGACAGTTAAAACTTTGTAATAAGATCTGTTCTGTGTTCCTTTACTTGTCTGGAATCTAGAAGTATCGTAGAATTACAGTGAAAAGTTAACACCATTTTAAGATGCTTTATTTTAAAACACTGAACAGGAATAGGCATAAACAGAATGTAAAGTGCCTTCCACTGGTTGACCACATCAGATAATGCTCCAGGCAATTGATTTTGTTGCTTCCACTTATGTTTGAAGCAATGTTTTGGCCTGATTCAGCACATATGTTTCATGAGGTTGTGGAAAATGCTAATTCCACTCAGTGCTACCGAAGGCACATGTATGTAAAGCAGATCGGTGCACACAAGGAGGAAATTAAATTGACTAAAATGCTTGCAAATTACACAAGATCACTCAACATTTCCCACTGTCATTTATATCATAGAAATTTACTGCACCTGATGCTTTTTGGAGTTCTCAATTTCAATTTTATTATAAGCTTTCTACAGAAAGATTCCTGAAATCCTCAAACGTTAATTAGCAATGCAATAACATCCTTAAGTGCCTTCCATACTCAGTGTTCTCATGCTGTACCACAGAATACAGCCACGCTGTGAAGCCTACTTAAATGAACGAGAGGATTCTTGCAAATTTCTGTGGTGTTTCGGTCAGAGCCCGTGTTACCTGCTGCTTGTGGAAGGGAAGCAGCGTACAGCTTGCTGAAAGCAGGGCACTGCAAAAGAATGAGTGTCTTCTGCTTGTTTTAAAGCTGCAGTATTGAGGTGACTTGAAGAAGCAAGGTTGCAGAACCTGGGTACTCTGTTTCCTACAAAAGCAAAGCATTTTTCATGCCCCAGAATTTTATTAAGCACTTAGAGGAAGTATGAGCATTTGAATTTAAAGGACTACTGTAGGTGTACAATGGTAGCTGAGGTTTGCACAGATTCTGCCTCACTCCATCCCTTTGGCTCGCTGCTGTGCCACTTCCCAGCTTTCTGCTGTCTCCANTTTCTGCTGTCTCCATTTTCAGGTATCCCTTCTGAGTAGCTACACAACAGCTTGTGCTGTCACAGCACAGTGGGGATGAAAGGGGCAGAAGTAGGAGGGTAAGGAGCAGGATTATTAGCAGGATTGTTCCAAAAAGTTAAATTGCAGAGAAATTTCATTTTCAAATTGCATTTGCCCACCCCTGGATGTTTAAATCCATATTTAGATATCTTCATGGACATTATCTGGTAGCTCCCTTTCCTCCCTTGAGGTCCATGAATTGTAGATGTACAACATGTATGAAAACAATCTTGTAGGTAGAAGGCCTAGATACATTTTAGTCCCAATTTTATCCATGTTGATCAAACTGTCATTGAAAGGTATCTGAGCTGCCATTGCGAGTGAAGAAATAGGACTGTGCTATTGCAGGGCGTCCCTTGTGTTTACTGAGCTATTGAAACGTAACCATGGGCTTTTAGCTGAGGGATGCTTACAATTTGAGAGTCGGACCTTTTCTGTTGTAGAATGGCAGAGTTTCATTTATTTCCAGGTGAGGAGCAACTGGTACTTATATTTAGGTATTTTTCCTGGATTGTTCTCTCAAAATTTTTTTGAAAGATCTACTTTCCTGAATGTTTTGTTTACCATATGATAACCCTATGCAACTGTAATTTTTCTCACTAAGGTTCTCTGTCCTTTCATGTTTGCAGCTATTGAGTGGTTTGCTGCTGTTTCAAACATCTTACTTGGTATTTCAGGGTGTTATGATTGGGTTTTGTGCTAATTCCCTATTTATTTTTATCTGACTTCTGCTTTTTCTATTGAATTCCTTCTAAATTAATGGTTTGGGGTCTTTTAGGAGCTAGGTAGAACACTTGTTTTTCTCTGCCGTTGTTGGTCCATAGTATACCTAGTGTACAGTTTTGCTGTCTAACATTGTACTTCACGTGACAATGTTGCTATCTCTAATTCTAATTGACAAGTTTCTAGTCTCTCTACTTGATGTATTAATAGAAAGAACACAAATTATTATACAGAATTTTTCCAGTGTTTAAAACATTATTTTACTGGCATGGTTGGGAATGATTTCCTAACCAGCTACTGCTAGAAGAACTCTCAATTTGCTCCAGACTTTATGAAGTGGTTGCACAAAAATCAGAATCCTTGCTATAGAAATCTGCTTAATACAGAGTAAATGGAGCCTGGCTAATTAAGGGCATGAAATGGAGATATGTTTCTTAAAGGTAGCTTTTTCATCTGTGCCCATGCAAAAGTTGATCTTTTTACCTTCTTCCCTCTTATATTTATTCCTAAGGACTCTTTCTATCAATGTTTGACTAAGTCATTCTTTTATCTTGATTTTTGTGAAAAACTGCTTTTCCCTCATGGCTTCTTTTGGCCTAGAGCTTGTGAACTTCAGTCTTTGTCAGTATGGAATGAAGGAATAAAAAAATTTCTGCAAATTGCCCCAGTGTATTAGCACCAGAGCTATGTGAACCTTTCCAAGTGTGATTTGAAAGGGTTACTTTCAAATCATAACATCTGTGGGAGATCCAGTTCATATGGGTTCACAGGCCAACCAGTTAAAGGAAAGGTTTCAGGCTGAGCTGCCCCCTCCCTTCTCCCTGTGTGTTTTCCCATGGGTTGGATCTCATTACAAACCCACAGGCAAGGTACAAGGTCAATCACATCATGTTAATTCATACAGGTTGACTGGTTCACTGGGACTAGAAGCTGGATTAAAGGTGAGAAGTTTATCACAGTAACAGAACTCTGATCTAAGAAAAACAAACATCTCTAAAATAGGTCTCCAGTTATCATATGAATCAAAATTTTAAATAAAAGCAAGATCATTTTAAATAATTGAGGGAATCATACAGGGAATCAATCTTCCCCTGCCAGGAATACTCAGAGGTTGGCTTCACTTCTAACACA
>VXAL01007461.1:166934-188592 GCA_013399475.1 Chauna torquata | reverse complement strand
GAACTCTGATCTCAAGGAACTATTCCTTTCTGAAACTTGGGTATAATTACATGAGCTGAAGTATAAAATAATAATGAGACAGTTCTATATACCTGGGAGAATTACAGAGTGAGACATACAAGGGAAGGAAACATTTTAATGACTTTTCTGGCTGGAGAAGTGAACTCAATTGAAATGCTTTCTATGGAGGGGGGAAAAAAAAAGTAAATGCCCTCAGCTGAAGAAAAAATGCCACTGGACAGCTTTGATCCCTTGCATTAATTTTAGCTAATCAGGGAAAATGTAGGAAGCAAGAAACACTTTTCTAACATATTTCTAATATTTGAAATACAGCATGAATATCATAAGTTTTACTGTAGTTGGTCTGAAAGCAGTCAATGGCATCCCAAATAGTTTTGGCTTCATTTCTCTTCACATATTATTGTTGTATTAAAATCAGGCTGTATTAAAAGATTGGTTTTTGTCTCTAGATCTAAGCAATGCCAAGTGCAAACAAAGTTTCTATTGTTACCCCTTTTACTGGATGATCATGCAGATTTATACATCTCATTTTTTTCTTTGCTTGTGCTTTCACTTGACTAGATTATTCTAATCAAAAATGCCTTTTAATTTGATTTGGATATATGCTACAACATGAGTTACCTTTGGCAAATACGTGGATGTTTAAAAATGGATGTGTATTATGTGTGCATATATACTGTACCTAGTGTATACAGTACATACTGGCAGCTATTGCTCTGCTTCTGAAGGTAATGCTGTACAGTAGATTTGAACCTAAAATGGCTGACTAGTTTCTAAATAATCCCCTAGGAAACAGTTTAGTCTAGGCCATTATCTTGATAGTTCATAATTAGGTTCAATAATAAAGCTTGTTTTGCTGACCTAGGTCAGATCATGGCGTCCACCACATCTGTGCGCAGTGACCTTGCTCTGAGAGTGTATTGTTAGAAAATCCATTATTATCATCACATACACTTCGGAGAAGTGGCTGTTTTGTGAATTGATGGTGTGATGTTGCCACTTTAGATAAAAGAATCCATGAATTATTGACTTAATGAGTTAATGTTGCTTGATTTCACAAGGTCTTTTTAGTCTGGATGCTATTTACTGAACACATAATCACAACATATGAAGGAAGGCACAGATAATAGTACAGTGCATTTACAACCCTCTTCACTTCTAACAAAGCAATGTTAGCTAAGAATTGTTCTGCTTCCTTTGGGAAACCATTAAAACTTACATAATCATAAGCAATTCCTGTTTAAACAATTAAGAAATAAAATGTTTGTCATTGATTTCTTATCTCATCCTTCTGTTTGGCTTATGGTCTTTTGTCAACAAGAACTTACTAATTTTTTAGAACCTAAAGATGTTTTTCTTCCTATGCCTAAACGCAATGTTGCTATCACATGGAGGTCCAGGGAAAGGTGTTAAAAACCAATCCATGTCATCCAAAGTTCATCATGTTCATATTATTCTTTTAAAGCAGAGTTTTCTGATAAATTTATGATATTCAGAAACCTCGACAATATCAGGTTTTCATTACAGAATGTAACTTGTAAGAGGAAAGCAGGAAAACATACGGAGCGTGTCCGAGAGCAGATACTTTCATGGTATAAGTATCGGGTTTCAAATACCTATGCTCCTTTGATCCCAAGGTGTGAATCCCAGCTCTGTTAGCTGTTCACACTTGCAAGATAAATAAAATAAGGTCTGTGTGCAGTGTCTTATGGAAACATATGTCCTATGGAAATGTAACTCACTACAAGTGAAGTGAAATTTGTTTTCACAGAGACAGAGGACTGTAGAATTCAGCTCCATATATAGATCTTTAGGAGGGGACTATATCAACCAAGATCCTCACATTCTTCTGAGATTTACACCAGTTCTTAATCAACTCTATGCAAAAACATAACTGTATAGAGTTGTCTCAGTAGGTGTTTGCATGTAAAGTTTCTGTAGAAAAAGATGTGGTTCAAACATGCTGGCCATGTATGACCTACTGTCATGAGAGAAATTGATTCTGGCACTTAATAGTATTTGTTGTTTTTTTTAAACTTTTCAGTCTTTGAATACTGTTAATTGCTTCATCTTTTCTACTGTTGTCTCAGTTTTCTAAGGAGCTGCCAGAAGGGACTGTCAACAGTGATGAATAAACGGACCCTTACATATATGCGTAATAAACAGTTTAAGGGCTGGATGTCATGTTTGCTTTCATGATTTTTCATGTTCAATTGAATATTGGTTACGTACTACAAAGGACGTTGGTCCACCTCGAAAATGGAAGTTGTGGTGCCGTGAGTCCAGAGGTACAAATGGCAGTGGGGTACTGGCTGTAACAGTTTGGTTGCGTGTGGGGAAACTGGGAAGTAGCCATCCCAAGCTTTCTGGAAACTTCTTGGGGTGAAGATGCTATGTACTGGTTCCATTCAAAGCCTAGCTGCTAAATCCTGAAGTTTATACAATCCTGTGTAATCTGGTCGTCTACACTCATTGAAACAAAGTAAACTGAGGACAATATCCATCAGGGTAACTAACAAGCATGGCCTCTCAAGTTTGTCTGAATCACTAAGTTAGAAAATCATCAAGATTTTAAATCTTTTCAGAACATGTGGTTTGCAAATGGTTTTAAAAAAAAAAAAAAAACTGCAGGAATCCAAGAATTAAAAACCTGAGAGTGCACATGGGATATTTCCTGGAAAAACTAATTCTGTACACCTAACCAGCTCTTCTCACAAAAACACACAGCTGGAAGCACCCCCTTGAAATTCACTGGAAACCAAGGATTTTGGCTGTCCATACATCATATCTTATAACGCAGCACTGATTTATTATAGATGATGCTCAAAGCCAGGAACAATCTGCATAGAAATAGTTAACTGATGTACTTCAGTCATGGTGAAACTTCTTAATGGAGAAAGTATTTCTTTCCAATCTTCAGTTTTAGTCTATTAATCTGTCTTCATCTTCAGTCTTCTAAAATTCTTTAGAAACCTATGTCAGTGTTACACTAATATTGCATTAATACATTCTGGTTCTCATTAAACTGCAAATGAGTTAATAACGGTTATCTAATTATTTGGAAGTGTCGTCATAGCAGTTTTGAAACATTACTAAGCAGGAGGAAGAGTAACTCAGTTTCTTTACTTCTTTTCACAAATCAACACGTAAAGGAGAAGGAAGAAAACATTAGGGTTTTAGGGAAACTCTCAAACAAGAGTCCCCATGTTTTTGCAGTTACCAGTTCAATATTACACACCTATTCAGAGGAGATAATTTAGATAGTTATCTAACTCTTGCAAAAGTGGCTCGATTGTTCCTTTTAACAGTATCCATGGATATATTAAGATTTTTTAAAAAATTGTTTCCAATGATGGAAAAGTACATGGTATAATCCCTCCACAAAACATGAGTTTTCTAAGAGAGATGGTGAAGAGGCAGTACAAGTACGCCAGGTGCTTGTGAAGCAAGCTGCATCAGCAGGGGCAGCACATGCAAATTTACCTTTTCCTCCTCAGTTAGTGTAAAGGTTTACTGCTGTTGCTTTTCATTAGCAGGTGTGCTAGGCACTGACCCAAAATCATGTTCTATGGGCTCCGGTTTCCTTGTACATTAGGAGGAAAAGAGGGGTCAGGGCAGACTCTTGGCCATTTGTCTCCCTTCCCAAGTGCTGCGCTCTTTGTAAATGAAAGAGGGCAATCAATAGGGCAATAAGGAAGGAGGACAAGTAGCCTGCTGGTACGAACTGCATGGAATGGTCTGCTTCTTCCCAAGGTCTCACAATTTGCTGGATCATGCTATAGCTTGCCAGTAGTAGATCAGGAAAATGAAACGGATGGGGTTTTCCTTAGGAATGTGCATGAGAGCTTTGGAATACAAAAAGGGACTTTGTTAATTTACAGCATCTTGTACCCTTCCATCACGGCACATTACACAGAGTGGAAGGGAGGTGATGGTGTGTTGCTTGAATGTTATCTCTGTGTACAGTGGATATGCTGCTCTGCCCAAATACATTATGGGAAATGCCTTCATTCTCTTGAGGCAGAACTTTAAGACCTTGATTTCAGTAGTTCTCTACACATGCACTCAGCAGCTAGAAATGTTGGCAGTGTCTCCTGGTATTTTTTCTATGCCATAGGACAAAAAATCTGAGAGACAGACTGCGTAGACTTCATCTGCCTATACCTGGAGCTGATTTTTTTGTAAATAAACTCAGAGTGGTAAAGCATATAGATACACAGCAGTAGGTGTACTTTGCAATTCTTAAGGATCGTGTGTGTACCCTTTTCTTTGCTTTCTTTGTACCAAACTTCCTCAGTGCTATGAAGTTAGTTTTACAGGCCTTTCAAGGCAGAGAACTTGAATAATTAACTTTAGAATGTTCAAGTGTGAGCTGAGAGTCTTTCAGTACCTCACAGTGCTGCAATTTGGAAGTTTGATATCTTATGACCTACCAGGACTAAAACAAAAACTTGGACATCTAGTAAAGCCTATAGTGAACAATTAAGGGTGTGAATTTGTAGCTCTCCCCCATTTATATAAAGTACTCATTTCTAACCTTCAAGTGTTCTGAGATATTAGATTTTAAACTTGTCAGTGCTCTAGGAGTGCTCTGAACCTCAGACCAATACATTTTGGGGGCAAATTCCTCATTTGTGGAAAGGAAGAAAACTTTTTTTTTTAGCAGGTTATTATCTGAAAAAAATGATAGTTGTCTGCAAGCAGCTGATAGGTTTGGAAGGTTAGAGGTAGTCCTGGCAAAGATGGATTAGTGGGCAGAGTGCAGGTGAGGCGGTCAGAGGTGCTGGAGAAATGCAATTTATCACTTGGTTTCAGAGTTTAGTACATGTATGTCGCTGCTGCATATATGGTGTGTGTTATTTTATATGAAGGATAACACTGTTTTTATCCTTGTCGTAAAGAATAGTGGCATCTGTACTGGTAAGGTGATATGAATTAGCAGAGAGATTACAATGACATTAACTGGAAACCCTTTCTGGACATCCCATGACCAAGCAGGTGTCTGCTTTGTTAAAAAAAAAAAAAAAAAGTATGCATTTTGTTTGCTGTTTTGTGTATTTGCAAAGCAGAATCTTTATATTGAGATTTGGTTTTCCTCTGGGTTTGGGTTCTGAACCACTCCAATTACCTCATTAGCTACTCTTGCAATTGACTCCTTTTTTCTTCCCTGTCCTAGTGCACCAAAACTGCCCTTACTTCCAGTTAGTTACTGTGTTAGCCAGATTTGTTTTTTGCTATCCAGTCTTCTAAAAACTCTTTCTTGTTGAGTACTACTTACTGTCTCTGTAAGAAATATAATTGATTTAAATGTAGGTGCAATTAATAAAACTAGCCATTGTAAGCAAGAGTAGCAGAGTCTAGCTTACTGGATTTTTCTGGAAGTACGATTTTTTTCAACTGGTTCACTTGATACCTTCACTGCTGCAATATCTGTTGGGTGTCAAGGAAGGTGCTAAGAGCATCAGATAATCTTTGTTCTTTTCTGATACAATAATAGTAATTGCTGGGAAATCTTCTGCAAGGCTGGCTGTACTGTTTCTTTGTAGTTTATTGCAGCAAGTAGTCTGCTTTTGTAATTGTGGAAAATCACAGTAGACATCTGGCACCAGAAGAAATCTAGGTAGTAAGGGCAGAAGTTATCAGAGAGGCAGCGTTAATGAGAGTGCATCTGCTTTTCAAAAGCATCAATAAATTATTCAAAATACTAAAATGTTTCCTGTTCAGTTTTACCTATAATAAAACAGCACAGTTTTTTTGTTACACTTCTCTACTGGTATAACTTCAATGACACCTGCATGTATTTTCTAGTGGAAATAGATTTAATGTAGTTTTGAGACACATTAAACTTATGCTGATATACAGCAGTGGAATGAACAGTAATATATTTTGGGGAAAAAAAGTGTGTGGTTTGGATATTGTTGTATATAAAGTAAAATAATTTTCTAACTGAATTAACTTCTTACCTTGTGTAACACAGTTTTATTTTTTGGACAAAGTGACTTCTAGCAGGTTGAAAAGTAGCTATCTCAGTTTTTTTTTTTTTTTATGTTACTATTCAGGCCAAACCAATAGTCAGACACCTGTCAATCATCCTCAGGAAGCCTTTTTAAGCAGCATTTGACAGCAGCCATGTCCTTTGCAGGGTATGCTCTGTTGGGTGTGTGTGTGTATATATATGTATATTACCTCTCACTACACTATAAAGCTGCCTTATAAGACAGCATGAGAGGAAAAACAAATGTGTATGTAGCTGAGGGCACGAATTGCAACTTTGTAAGGACTTTAATACAGATGATCCATTATACCAATGTGGAGGGGACACTATGACCAGTATACCAGAAATCACAACAAAATCTGAGAATGTTTTTTTAAAAAAAAAAAAAAAAAGCTGTCTAAACTATTTAAACACCTGTCTTCATAAGAATCTATCATCTGAGACAAGTCAGTACCAAGTGTTATGTAAATTTCGGCTCACAAATGTAAATCAGAAGCAGCTCTATTCCATTTTGTTACTTAAACCAGCACAAGCTGAGGAAGCCTCCATCTTCCAACTCTTCTGGTAACAGTGTAAATGGCTCCTGACACTGCAGTACCAGGAGCCAAACGTGATTGCTGCTCCAATTACATTTTGCTGAGACATGGTCACGCCTGCCTCTGCCAAGCAAAACAACTCTTTAATTACTCTGTTCCTCATCCTTTAGTGAAACTCTTCTCTTTACAAGAAACTTGACCACGAGTTCAGTCCTGACCACCAGTGAAACACTGAATTGACTCACCATAGGATTGACTGTAGAATCTTCTTGCAGATGAAGATGTCAAAAGGCAATCCGTAGTGAGAATGACAGCATGATTAACCAGAATGAGGCCTAAGTCAGAAGTAGCATGGACCACTGGGAAATTAAGGCACCAATTTTTACCGTCAAGATTGGCTGTGATAGGGCAGTATATCCTAGCAACAGCAGAAACCTTAACCTCGCCATCACAGCAAAAACTAATTTTGTTGTGTTATCCGTTCCAATATCTTTTAATCCTAAGTCTTTAAACAGAAGGTAAATACTCACATGCCACTTTTCCAGGAGCTGCTTTCTTCTCTAATTAGGAAATCCCTAATTCAGTGAATTAAAGGTTACAGAAGCTTTAACACAAATTTATTTTACTTTACCTTCCTGGAAAAAAAAATATTGTGGGAAAGGTTCAGAATGTCATTTTGTTCCAGCTGCAACAGGTTAAGAAAAGTTTTAATGGGCAACATGGTTTTGTTTCTGCTTAGGATAAAATCTGTATCTCAATATCTGTGTTGTAGGCTGGAGCCAATCGTGCAAGCGCTATTTAGAAAAATTACTATTGGATAGAAAGGATAAATTTCACAAGAACGAAACAATAGGATTAAACATTGCGTCTTCATGAAGGGTATATACCCCGCATTGTGGGGAGTATAGGTTATGTTTTTCAAATTGTGCCTCATGGTGCTATTCAACCCACCAGCGACCAACAAAAATCCTTTTATTTAAAGGATAATGACGTTGCCTTCACAGGGCATGTTAGTTTATTTGATTGTGAAACCCTTTACTGAGTATAAAAGCAGTCATTAAAGTGGATTACTTTACATATTAAATAAAGTACTGTTGTGGTCCCAGTGGTACAATCGCTGTGTTAGCTTTGAGTGACACTGGCAAATCTTTGGGCGGGGCTTGAATCATTTTGAGTGGGGTTTCCATGATCCTAAACACGGATGTACATAGATTTTCTTTGATTATCATGGTTACACAAAATGTCTATTTTCCCACTGTATTTTCTGGTGTGTGTATATGCGTAAAGGCATATATGTGCACGTATGTCTATGTAGTAGGCAAGAGTAGACTTCTCCTCCTCTTCCTGTCATTTCCGGAGTCCATTCTGCAATGAGAGCGCGAGGTCAGGACAGGAGCAGTGGATCTGAAGCTCGTTTGATTCCCTTTGGGGAAGTTCTATATCAGAATCTGAAAAGGGGGCAGACATTCAAGTAGGAGAGCTCTTTGAGGCTGCTCTGTTTAATCAGGTTTTAAAATTTTGAGAACATGACTTTTTTGAGACTGATTTTCAAGGAGATATGCTAACATTTTTTGGTATAGCTGAAGATCAGGCATTCTGTAGACATGATATTGAAAAAGGCTGCCCATGGATTACAGTGATGAGTACGTGGTAACATCAATAATATAAATATTTTTAAGCATGGGTACCTAAAAGTAGATTCTAATCCATGTTCATACATCTAGGCAGAAGCTATATTTTCCAAGCTGTCAAGTGCCTGTAGCTCTTACTGATTGCAGTGGGATTCATGGGCAGGTATCACTCCCGAAATTCAAGTAACTTCTATTAAGAGCCCATTTTAGGTTCTGTGTCATGTATATTTATATTCATTAAGGTATACAAATTTTGGCCAGATCCCAAAGCATGCAGTATTTTTAGCACACAATCCAAACATAACAGCTTTGATTAGTAGTACTTGTTACAAGTCCTGTATTGTTGTTACAAGTCCTGTATTGATAAAAAGGAAAACAGATCCTTCTTTTCAGTCCTCCAGTTCTAGAATTTTGTAAGTTTTGCAAGAAAACCAAACAGAGCCAGATAAATATTCCACTATTGTACTGCTATACTGGTTTATTTACCTGTGGAACATCTATTCCCATTACCTTCCATGAAAAGTTTGATAATCTAGATGTGGAAGTTTGTCTTGCTGTGAGCAAACTGTCCCATATTGATGGAAAGGGAGAGAGGAGAAGCCAGGAAAATGCTTTAATTGGTTTGTCAATGCACCAAAGTGTGAACAGACGTGATGAAGTGTAAAGAGGGATGTGACACCAGTGTGGCAGAGCTGTCACAGTGCAAAGGGTTTCCTATAAAAGTGATGGCACTTAAATGTTATCTATGTCTGAGCTCTCATATTCCCTGGAAACTTATGACTTAGAGGGAAGTGTCTGACCAACTTGTGAGCAGCCAGGCATCATGGCTTCTCAACAGGTAAACATGCACAAGCTGTGAAGAACCCCTATTTGTATCAAGTTTGGGAGTTATGGGGATTAACTAATCTCTGGTGGATCACAACAGTAGCGCATTTATGGATATAATCTTGGTGGAGAGGTGGTGATCCCTAGCAGCGACTGTATGCAGCGTCTTTTGTCCCAAAGCACCCTAAGACCAATAAACAAAGTTTAAGTTGGAATAAATATCCTCGGTATTTAAATGATGCGCCCTCCAAGATATAAAGCAGCAGTTCCTAGGCGTTGCACATTAGACTACATTTAGGGTGGTAGGGTAAGACTGTGAGGGTGAGGCTATTGATAGTGAAATATAATTGCAGGAGATGGATTTGAGCCAGAATATTTTACGGAAGGGTTGTTGAGAAGTTCTCCAAGGGATTTTTACTAAAGAGATTGTAGCATGCATCTCATCCAAAGAATAGGAAATCAAAGAGGATGGAAGCCCTTAGAGTCTTTGAGGTTTTGGCTCATGACTTGTTTGATTAACTGGGCATGAATATATACTTTAATATTGATGCTTCATACAACACCTAAAATCACTGCTGGGGTATATTTAGTGTGTTAAACCTGCTCGTAGGGGATTAGATGTGAATTATTCTGAAAGGGGTTTTGTCACCCTCAGAGGAGCGTGTTTGGGAAGGAACTGCATCGATTATTGCTAGACCATATGCCTTTGCGTTTGCAGATGAACTTGTTCCTATCTTGCTCTAGGAAACTAGATTCAAATATGGTCTTGAACTGAAAACATTGGCAGAAGTACAAATGCAAGCGTGTGTATTACTACTACTAAAGTTACTCTGCCACTTTGAAAAGCACTAGTCAGACTCCGTTTGGATTATCTGCAATTCTGTAATGTATTATAGGAAGGACATTGCTGACTGAGCTTGCAAAAGTGCAGCGGAAGGCAAACAAATACATGATTTAGTGTTTTGAAAGTATGACTTGTAAAGAAAGATTGACCTAACCTGTATTCTGTAAGTTGAGAAGAAAGATTTGAACTGGTGAGGAACACTGGTATGGGCAAAAAAATACTGAAGTCATCTGGAGAGAGAGAGATGTTCTAGTTCCCCACTAGCTGCACTATTGTGTAGCATCACCAAATCAATGGCATGTCTGAGGCTAATTTAAGACCACCATCACCGTAAGGCCCATGACTGGTTCGCAGACCCGGTGCTCAGTGCTGTGCCCAGCCAGGTAGCAGGCCGGAGAAAGTGGGGCTGTGAGGTACCTTGCGCCAGGACGGCGGGCGGTGGCTCAGCATGGGGCCAAACTCATGTTATCAAGGGCTTGGCTAGCATCACAGGGAACAGGACTTTTAAAGTGAGATTTAGGTGAGGGTGATGAAATCTCTGTTGCTTTCCAGAGGTTCCTGGAAAGTCCAGCCCAACTGAGAGGGACAAACATAGGAGAGGACATAAGTACTCTTTGAAAAAATTACAACAAGAAGGTGATGGGATGAGACGGAGAGGCAGGAACTGACCTCTGACACTAAATGAGTCAGCAGATACAGGGGAAATAAGATGTCCCTTGTAAATATGAAACCAAAAGTACTTTGTTTTTATACCTTCAGAAAAGGTGGAGTCAAACCAAGTGTTAGAGGATGTCATAGAGCATGGAAAATGATCTTGAAGCAGCATCCCAAACAGATAGTTAGGAAGTATGGCATTATTTGGGTGTTGCTGTGAAGAAGCATAATGCTGGCTGAGCATCTGAGACTGCAAACCAATTTGTTTGGTTACTGCTTGTACTCCAGCTAAATGGAAAGGAGGGCAGAGTCTGCACTGGTGTGCTGCGTGTTCAGTTCTCTAATTCCTTGGCAGCGTTTTGAGGCAGCAAGGGAGAATAGGCATGTGCACCAGCCAGCTACGCATTTTTTTATCTTGAAAGACGTGCATGTGATATTGCCATTGCCCTGCCCCGAGTGAGATTACAGAACGTATTTATTGTCATAGCTGTATGTTATCTGCAGTGGGAAAGATTTTGAAATAATTCCATTTGATTTTTGTTCTTCTGTTTTCACAAATCTACAACAGGTCAGATGCTAAATGAGCTTCCAATGATTGGACATTTGCATCAATGTTTCACTGTTGACTTTTCTGAAGTTTTAAGTTTGAATCTTTGACTATGGAGACAAATGCTACTGCCCTGCAACGTGGTTGTGATCCAGGTCTTTAAGAATGAGTTTGAGATGCCCAAAAACATTTTTTGCTGGTAAGAATTGATTTCCAATCAGTATGATATCACTTGAAATTGAGTCTTTCTCTTAAAGTGAATTTGTACAAAGACCAATTACCATTGATTTCTAAGTTCTAAATTGTACCTTTCTTTCAGCTACAAACATAGCAAAGACAGCAATAGGGGCATAACCCAGAACTGAGGTTTCTCACCCTGTCAGTTAAAAGAAGATAGCTTGGGTTTCCCTGCTGTACAAGGAAGGGCTGGATGGAGATGCACTTCCCCACCCAGCCAGATGCTATTTGTTTTCTCTTAGAACTGAGAAATTTCTGAAATTTCTAGAGAAGAGCACAAAGGTAGTGGGAATGACAATGGAAGGAGATGACACAAAAGGTGTAAAAGGCCTTTATTTAAAGTGCAAGGACTACTGTTTAAAGCCAAATCACTTCTTTAGAGGTGAACAGTACAGAGCATCTCCTAGGCAGGTCTGAGTTACTCTGGGGCGGAAGGGAGCAGACAGGAAAGAACTGGCATTAATCCAAGCTCCAGCAATCTGTGGCCATGGACAAACCAGGTGAAGACAGAGTGGGGCAGCTCTTCACATGGTGCCTGGTGCAAGCAACAAACCAGACTTGGCTGCTGTAGAATAAAGGATTTGGAAATTCTAAACTGCTCAGCTTCTATGCTGGGCTCTCCACAAGGCTACATTCCTTCCATGTATTTTTTTTAATTTACAGTAAGCATATTGTCATTGCTGAACTCAAGGTTTAACCAAGTCTCTGTTTTCTGCAAGATAATTCCTGTAATGACATTTATTTGTCCATTTGTTTAATTTATTTGTATTACACACTTTTACACAAAAGGAAAGCATCCACAACTTTTTAAAAACCTTCAGAAATGTCTCTGTTCTGTGGTCATGAAGAACTCCAGTCTGTGAGCTAGAAAATGGGCCATTTTTCCCAGCAGGTCAATAAAATGATAGATGGATTTGAGGAACTCTGCAGTAGAGAGCACGCACTCTGTTCTCTGTAGGAATAGCTGAAAAGACGAGTTTATACTGAAGTGGATAATACTGAATCGGACTGTCCTGCAAAGCACCAAAATAAACTAGAGAAGATTGCCAGAACTACGCATATTCACTTGCATCAGCTTTCACATCTCTATATAGCACGTGTTAGGGTAAGAGGTGGGTTTGGCTACAGTCTCCAGGGGAAAAAGTAATGGTAGCTATGTTTTGGTAAATATAGCACGTATTGGGTTTATGTTTAGATACGTCAAAGTCTGATTTTCCTCTTTCTGATCAACCTCTCATGATTTCAGTGTACCTATTCCTGATTTATACTTGTGTTGAGAAGAGAATCCCACTCCTGAGACTGAATTTTTTTTTCGCATTTTCTTACATGCTGAATGTTGTAGTTCCTGCCAGGTGCTGAGTCCCTCTTGCTGCAGTACCCAGCCCACTGCACATTCTGCATTTGAGGATTGCCTAAGCCTGCAGTCTTATGAAAATGTAAAAATGATAGAAGCTTAGCAGGCAGCATTTTAGTTCAGCAGTTTGTATTCTCCTTGGTAGTAAAAGAACTAATGTTGCTGACTTTTCCATACACTGCTTCTAAACTCCTAAATATCTTTGTACATAACAGATTTTATTATAACCTCACATCACCAGTAAAGATATCTGACTTAAAAGATTAAGGAATTTTATAAAGACTTTTCTCAGGCAAAACCAGTGCTAACTGTTGATGAGCTTGACTCCCCAGGGCAGGTTTAGAAAAGAACATAGGCATGTTAAGATGCGGTCAGGGAAAATCCATGGTAGATATTTGTCTGCTTAGACATTTGTGCCAGTCTGCCCTCTTAGACACTCATCATGCCTTTGATTAGTGTGATTATTCTACAAATATATTAATAGGGTTAAGCTTTATTGAAAAAAAAAAGGAAATATTCCGGTATAAATCCTCAATTGAATGTGTTGGATATAATTATGTTAAAAATGTTTGATAGCAGCATAAACTAAATCACAGTTGCAATCTACATAGGTCTTTCATTAAATATCTCTGCTTAAAAACATCTAAAACTGAAAACCTAAAACCCTAAGCACAAAAAATCTAAAAGTCTGTGTACTGACCCACTGGAAAAGTAGAAAGTATACAGTAGCTCTCAACTCTTTCATTTCTTGCCCTTAGTGGGCTGCTTTGGCCATTAAACCTGCAGGTAAAACAAGTAGACTCTTGTACAACCTCTGAAATGGCAAAAAGTAACCTCAGAGGCAGTGCGGTTAGCAGAGATGGTTTCACCTTGGGTGAGAACATTATTCCAGCTCAAAGCAAATTACAGCACCATATGCCCTGGGTGCACAGGTGAGAACTGTGCCTGCCTCGAGCACAGAAACAGGGCTGCAGCAGTAAAGCTGCAGCATTGCTGAGTGGGACCCAGGGTGCAGTGTGAACACGGAATCCAAAGGCCATATCTTTCTCAAAGAGCAATCCACAGCTCAGATCATCTGCTCTGACTTCAAGCTGTGCTAAAGCTCTCAGTTGTTGCTGATGTCTTGACCGGTATTTGCTTTTACTTAATGGGCTGACAAATGTTCCACCTTTTGTCATAGTGATCAGAACTGAGAGAGAAAGTGGGTCCCGGGAGAGCTGCTGCCCTGTGAGATAGGGATCTGCTCATTTAGGGAGACTCCTCCAGGAGATACAGATAGAAATAAGTGGGGGGTGCATAGAAGAAGCTCAAGCAGTTGCACGCAGTTGTTGTTCCATCTTAAATTTGCAGATCTGATTTCCTGCAAAAAGGGCAACTGCAGCTCCACTACTTAAAGAGCAAACCAAATGAAGGAAGCTGTTTCTGGGCAGCTGTAGACTCGCAAGCACACACAGAGAAGTTCCATCTCCATGAATCAGCTCCCCAAGTCTTTGGGGAAACGGAGCTCCATGTTTTTTTCACCTTTTTGTCTGTCTTCTGAATATCTCCACTCTTAACCTCCAGCCTTATGAAGGCTTATTGCCTTTAAAGGTTGTGCATCTTGTCTTGGATAGTTCATTTAATTTGGAGATTCTTTATCACCGTTGTATAGCCAGACTTTTCCTATTTAAGGCACCGAGTTAAGATAATTAAGAATAAAATGTCTGATGTTGGTCAGATTCCCTGTTAGAATAAGTAGGCAAATGCCTCTGACTTTAATGGCTTGTGACAGCTGTGAATTTGATCCCATATCTTCCTTGAATAATAAGATTTAAAATAATGTGAGTTTGGGGTAAGGCAGGAAGCCCTGATGAAATATCTTATTGCATTGATTTGTCTCTTATTTTCTGTCCTATGAGAAATAACCAACTTGCAAATAAAGGGTCAAGAAGGACATTTAACAACGTATGGTCTATACAGTATTAAAAGAGCGTCTCACAGTTAATCATATGATTAATTTCTGCAAGAAGGCTCCACCAAGTCTGCAATAAAAAGAAGTAATGAGGTTTTGTAATAAAATTGAAAAGCTTCTCTAAGATGCACACAGAAGTCTTTTAAATAGAAAGGTAAGAAAAATCAGCTGCCTTCCTTTCAGTCTACAGTTTGCTGCAATAGCTTTCTCTGTGTGGATTCTTGAGCTCTGCAGTGACATCTAGCCCTAGCTTGAAATGGTCTAGTTATAGGGCATGTTTTAGGACCTTTTTCCTTTTTCAAGATGTATTTAAAGAGAGTGAGAAGAGGTTCACAAACTGTCTAATGTACTGTTATTAGGTTACTGGCATTTTATAGTAAGAGCTGCTGATCTGCAGGAAGGTTTACTCTGAGGTATATAGGGTGGTTCTGTAATTGTGTAAGGTCCAGCTGGTTTCTCAGAGGCTGTTGGAGGCACACATTTATGTTAAAAATGGCAAGCAATAAATCTTACTGTAATGCTTCAGCAGCCGTTGTTGTAGTGACTTGGCACTTTCACACTGTATAATGAGTTTTCAGCAGGTGCCTTAAATTCCACTGAAAAACTCAAGATGCATATAAGGACACTTGCTTTCCTGAGAGCTAGAAAGATGATGAACCTGAGAAAAATGCATAGGTGGAGGGGCCAGAATAAAGCAGCTGAATACTAATCACTGGCAAACCATGCTGTAAACTAGATTTACTCTTAAGTGTTACAGCAAGCTGGAGGGAGCCCACTTACACAGAATTCAAATCATGAGGCTGTAGCGAGAGAAACCTGCAGCTTGTGAATCTGGTAATCCTCTGCTCGCTGGAGAAGATGGCAACTGTTGAAAATGCTGGGCAGGTCTTGTATTTTCTGTTGGGGATCCATCCAATGAGTACTTTTAGAGCAACATCCTTGCAACATGCAGAAGTCGCTGAGTCAGTAGTGCTGGGTTCCTTCAGCTCATAGGAAGTAATTTTTCTGCCATGTCTCATTTGCAGTCCCCGCAGTGAGTCTGGTAATAGGCTTAGCAATGCACTAGTAGTCCAGGTGAACCTGACATTAAGGTCACTTCAGTGGACTTCAGTAACAGAATACATTTAATGTCTAATGTCTATGGATATACATTTTGCTGTTTTACCATGTCAATCTAGTCACTAGCAATCAGTCTGTATACAATAAATATTTCTATGACAGCAGTTACTATGCTGTTTGATTCTTAATGTCCCTCTTCGTAGGTAGTTAAGCTGTATTCTGGATAGTACACTGGTGTACCTCATTGTAGGTAATCAAAACACAAGTATATCTGGTTTCCGCATTGTGCCAGTATTTGCACAGAGGCCACTCTTTAGAACATATCCGAAGTTTCCCAGGCTCTAGAAGACCAGGCACCCTTGACCAAAGCAAGACTTGAATTCGGTGGCATCTTCTTTGTCTGTTAATGTGGTAATGAAAAATCTGCAGAGATTTCCAACCTGGCCCTCAGGGAGCAGATGTTCAGCTGAGCTCCTGTCTTCTGTTTCTGACCATGACCAACTGGAAATAATCATTGCAGTAATGCTTAGCCTTATCTAGGGCCTATTTCATAAGATCTCCAAACAAAATCATAATTATCTGGTTGTGAATTTTGCCCTTACTATGAGAGGGCATTCGTAACAATTATAAGAGAGTAAATTTATCTCCATGATAATGAATGACTTCCAGTGGCCAAATGGTAGATGCAGACAAATTTGGCTATAAAGCATGGGAGTCTTGTGTTATAGGTTCCTGCATTCAATTAAAGGCTGCACAAATGAGCACGAGAAAGGTGGAAATGCGAAGTTAAGTGATGTGTTAAACTAGCAATTAAAGTAAAACTCAAAGCTAAAGGAAGACCAAAAAAAGTCATAAGGCTGATCTGACAGTTCCATTCATTCTGATTCTGAAATTCTTTTGTTTTATAGACTTGAAGGACTTGAGGCATTTCTAAGGAGGCAAATGTTGCTCGAGAAGTAGCAATGTTGTGCACAGGAAACAATTTTCACTACTTGGATTCTCTTCTGTTTTCATGGTGTTTTTTGCCTCAGCATAATTTTGAACACAGCCTCTTAAGATGTAGTAATAGGAGGTTCTGACTCCTTATAAACAGAATATGCTATTAAAATAGAGAAGGAAACTTCCCCTTTTGCAACAGAAGTCTCAATTTTCTAATTTTACTCATGTAATCTGTCCTTTGTGTAAGTTTGATAATTTTAAATATCTAGTATAGGAATAACTGTCATTTCAAAATGTATTAGTTTCCTTCTTTTAAGGAAAGTTTTCCCTGTTTGAGACAGTTATTTTGACCTATCTATGTGCAAGCCAACACGTCTTTTCTCACAAAACTCCTACACAGCTTCGGTTCTAAAACCAAAGATTCTATCAAGGTTTATAGAGTCTCTTTGAGGGTCAGAACCTCATTTTGAGGGAAAATTGCCTTGTTTTGTCTTTTGGTGCAAGTTTAGGAGTATAAGGGGTGTCACTTTTTGCATGTAGAAAGTTCTTTAGGGAATTCTGTGATACTGTTCAAAAAGATAGTTTCTGACTGATTCGTGTAGAAAATGTCTTCAGGCAGATTAAGTTCTTTGAGAACATCGATGAATTTCCATACAAAGTTTCTCCCTTTAGTTTACCCTAAAACCTTTTTTCCTCCCTTCAAAGTAAAAGGTGTGGGCAAGATGAAAGAATGGTAGGTCTACAGACTTGGGCAAGCTAGAATGAAAGCATTACAACTGTGCAACCAATAAAATAAGCAGTTCGAGTGGACTAGCCATATAATTGCATGAAATCCAAAGATTTACAATGAAACTAAGCTAAGTAATTCTTTAGGGACAGCCAAAGAATTGCACAAGATATCAGTGTCTGCAGGTCTCAGAAAGCACTTATGGTTGAAGATCAGACAGAAACTGATCTCTGGTTTTGTAGTTTTGTTTGCTATTATGGTTTTTACAGCATGCTGAGATAAATTGATGTTTCTGCCAAAGGGATTACATACCTTGGGTGTCTCCATTGCAGAATCTGCCTCTAAGAAAACATTTCTTATGAGATCTACTCTAATGCAGTAAATGCCCTTTTAGATTGAGGACAAACTGGAAGTAGTCTGTGATCCCTCTCCTGCATTGCTTAATAACAGTAGAGCAAATCCCAGAGTCCTTATAAAAACATTACTGAAATCATTAGGTGTTTTGTCAGACTAAGGATCGACTGTAGACTGACCAGAGGTTTCGTGACTCATCCTCAGGGGGCTCCGAAAGCTGATCAAAGTTAGATTGCTAACACTGTGCAACTTATCCCCTTTATGACTAAAATTCAAAGGGCACAAAAATAGGTTGAAACAGGAGAGAGTCATTAGTTCTAAAATACTGGAAAAGCTGTTAATGATAAGAGACACAAGTTAAGCATACATATGCATATGTATTTTATCTTTGTATATTTCATACATGAGTAAACATGCACACATTTTCCTTTTGTGTCACTAAGCACATAAGCATGTAAAAACATGAAAAAGCAGACTATTATGTTATCTGTAATACCGATGTTGATGAAATACTAGTACTGAACTACATAAAGCAGTCACCACAAAATCATCAGGTGTACAGCATTACATATACCACTTTAAACTCTGGAAAAGCAGTTCACCTGAGTCAAAAAATATGGAAATTTTCCTCTAGGTATATATGAACTCTTTAAACTGCAGTATGAAGAACGTAGACAGTATGTACAAAAAATGGCTCATGGGTGAAATTCTGGTCCATGAAGTTGAAGGGAAAATTCAAATTTGTCATGGATATAACTCTTTATTTGTCATTGCACCTGTCCTGCTCATATTAACATTGGCTGCTTTCCCCCAAACTATATGAAAGTGTAAGCAGCTGGCAGTCCTGGTGACGATATGTAAATTACTCAGTGAACCTAATCTTGTATAATAAATGCCAATTTGACTCTAAATTTGTTAACAATATTTTAGTGTGGTAATTGAGGTCAAGGAAGGCTCCAGTTAAATACTGTGCTATCTATAACTGTCAATGTTAAATAGTACTTAGGTATCCTTGCTGAAAATCAGATATCCAGGTTAACATATATCATTGGGGTTTTGCAGCCAGAAATCAAATAAAGTGTATTAGTCTCGGCAGCATGTAAGTATATTAGTTTATAAATGTGCATCTGCAACTATCCGTAGCTTTTTGGACTTGTTTTGTATTACAACAGACCAGTAATTGCACTCTTTCCTGTTCTGTATATAATCTTGATTAGAAATCAAGTAAGAAATACATGCCTAAAGGCTTCTGGAAATTAACTGGCATGTTTCTGTTCTGTCAGCTGATTGACGAGGTCCAATTTTAACCAATTTTATTCATGGTTTAACTTATCAATGCTTCTTTAAAAAGCTTTCCAACACCTTGATAGACATGCAAGTGATGAACTTCTATAGCAACTACACTGGGCTGAAAAGGTCTTGTCTATTAAAATGTTCTAACTTTCCCTGAAGGTACTGGCATTCATCAAAAACATGTAGGCAATAGTGAGTCAATGTATGTCCATTCTCAAAGTTATTTTTATATCTTGGATGCAACTGCAGCAGGTACTGGGGGGAGTTTTATGCAAAGACCTTCCCCATTCCCCCTCCATTTAACATGTAGCACCCTACATTAGCTCCCTTATACCCAGGAGCTAATTTATTAAACAATAGGAACAGCATTGCTTAGGCTCAAGGATATCTAAAACTTTCGTTTCTGAAATGTGGAAAAGGTTGGGGTATTTTTGTTTCAGTTGGGTGGAGGTTTTTTTTGTGAATGATCCAGCTGAGTATTATTTCAGCCAATGTAGGTATGTTTCAATTTCCTTATCCTAATTTTTTCCCTTGTTAAATGGTCACTGCGTTCAATATAAGAGGAAAGGACTTCCCCAGTGAAAGTCAGCCTCTTTCAGTGCCATTACCCCACTGTTTGCAAAGGGAATCATCACTTGAGAATAGTCTGTCTTTTTACACTGCACATGGTAATGTACAGTGGCTCTGAGCCCACCAGGGACCACCAGCACAACCTCCTGTGCCACATGTGGAAGAAGTTATGTAGAAAATGCAGCCATGAGTCCCTCACTTTCTTCAGTCCCTCCCAAGAGCTGTCTTCTTACAACGCAAAAGCCCGGAACGTCCCCACGCAGTCCTTGGCGCTGACACATTCTCTGTTGGACAAGTTACAGAATTTCTTTGCACCACCCTCGGTGGTGAGTAAATGCAGAACTATTATACTCTACCTGTACAGATACTGCTCTTTATAAATTAAGTCCTCTCAGCTACCTCATGACTTCTGATATTTCACATGATCAGATGCAGGGAGCTACTGATGAAGAGGAGAGAAGGCTATGGTTGATAAAGAGGAGATGGGTTTGAAGACCTATAGAGTGGCAAGGAGTTTAATGCAAATAATTTTTGTTATAGACATGGAAAATATTGGTTCCTACAGCACCTGTGTGGGACAGACGCAGCTTCTCCAGCACTTCCTACAGCTGGAGCCCTGTTCATAGTGGAGGAGTGTGTATGTTACTGACCTAATAATAATGATGATTACCAGTAGGTTTCAGGGGATTTACTGTTTAATCCAGGATTTCAAACCATAATAAACAATTCCTGTTTAATTTTCCTTCCAGGAAGGAAGGGCAAAATCTTACTTTATCTGACCATCTAAATATAAAACATTGTCTTCCATTCTGCACACTGTGGACTCGTACTTTGCAGATGGTGTTATCACATATAATAATACCCTGAAACCTATCCCAGTTAATCTGGTTGTTTGGGTTTTGTTTAGCACCTTGTAAACTTTGCACTTCTTATAGCTCTGCACTGACTGAATCACCAGATAAGTAATAGCTTCAATAAAATCTCCTCTGGTGGAAACACTTCATGATTAAATTTACAGAACAAGTTAAAAAGTTCTGTATATAATCCTTTCCTTCCTTGTTAATGTTCATACAGGGTAGCACTACTATAAAGTATGTTCATCCAGTGAATAAAGGTACTGCATGACAAACCAGTTAACAAAAAGCTGGTGTTAAATTTAAGCTGATTGGATCATTTCTACTTGTACTGATTTCAAGCTTCTGTTGTAGGCAGTGGGGATTTTTGTCTGGGAGAAGGAAAAGGAAAGGGCTGGGCAACGACTTTAGGATTTAGCCGCTGGGCTTTAAAATGGATTTAATAAAAACAAGTAATAACCTGTAATACAGCATAAACCCTGCAAGGTATAAGGACAGAGGAGGTTGGCTGAAAATGACTGGAGAGCCTACTTTCGAGTACGGCTCATAGTTAACACAGCTAACATGGACAGCCTGATTCAAATCCCATTGAAGTCAGTGCTTGTTACACAGACTTTGAATCGGGTCTGTGGTTTGTGCATTCACTGGTAAGCATAAGGTTTCTGGACTGGTCAGTCATTCTGTGTTGTCGTGGTTGTAATCTCAATGATTCCCGGTTACTTTAAAAGTAACATCACAGATGTTGATTGTTAGTCAGTCCTCATCTGCCTGTTTGCAAATGATGCTCCTTCAAGTCTTGCTGTGGCACCTGATGAAAAGACTGTGGTGTAATCTGGAGAATAGGTACTATCGGATATCCTCATAAAAATACACCAGGACTGAATACAGTGTCTTGACTATCAGACTTCAATATGTCATTTAAAAATAATGTCCTTGTCTTTATTGGAAGCTAGGGCTGACATACAAAAATATTATTCGTAGCTAGACTAAAGCAGCTGGAGCAGAGCAATGGCACCGAATGCAGAAGATGCAGTTCAGGCACAGAGCATCTTTTGTCTAGTGGTATTTCCTGTTCATCCTCAGGGGAATCCAACTAAACCCTGGACATTCAAACCCAGAAAATTGCTCTGGCCTTGGCTAGACTAATAGAAGTCAAAACTTCAATCAGGCACTTATTAGTTACTTCGCACACGTGATATAAGGTGCCTTTGTTGGTGGCAAACAAGTGCAATTGCAGCTTAGAATTGACAGTGATTTTTTTTTTTTT